>JAJOOS010019560.1:0-24639 GCA_029582725.1 Solanum chiquidenum
ATGAATGTTCCGAAGAAGGAGAAAGAAGGGGGGAGAAAGAGGTTCATCGAAGAAGAAGAAAGGGATGAGGCAGGTGATGACTGAGACAATGGAGTTTGAAAATAAAAGAAGAGGGATGCGGATGGAGGGTTTGAAGAAGGAGAAATAGGGTGAAGGTGAAAGATTTCGAAGAAAGAAAAAGAAAGTGGGAAGTTCAAAAAAAAATGAGGAGGTGGTGCAGGTGGTGGTTGAGAGTGGCAAGGGGTGGTGGGGTGTCAGGAAGAAAAAGGGCTAGGGTTGTTGGTGGATAGGGATGGTGGGATGGTGGGGTGTGAGGAAGATGAAGAGAAAAATTCTTATTGGCTGAAAAGATAAAAAAAGTAGCCAAATTATTATTTTTTCTCTTTAATTTTTAACATTTTACGCGCTTTTCTTTTTTTATTTGCCACATCAGCCATTAAGGGAGTATTTAATTCACTTGAAAGTTGTTTAGGGGGGTATTTGAACACCCGTGTAGTTAAAGTATTAAAGTAAGTTTTACAGCCAAGTTCGGGGGGATTTGATGTATTTTCCCTTTTTTTATTATTAACATGATATCATGTGGTGGTTTTGGATTGATCAATAATGGCTAGCAGTACGTTTTGTTTGTACTGATACTACTCTTGATATGTCAGTTGAGATAGTTTGGTTGCAGGGTCAGTGATGTCTCTTAAACGAACCATGGATGATCTTCAATAGATTCTACTCTTCTTTCCTTCTGGTGGAAGTTATGTCTTATTTCTTTTATAAATTGTATTCTTAGAACCTCTTGTACATGTTTAGACTAATTCACGAGGAAGGGTGCAATATATTTCTTTACAAAGAACTTTGATTTTAAATTGAGTTAAGACTATTTCTATATATAAACAAGGTGTTAGTTTTTAATTCGTTCACTTCCGCATTTAATGGCCCAGATTAGGGGTAAGAGTTCTACTAGCTAGTGGTTAGAGTGGGTACTCGCATGGCCCGATGGGCTGGATCATGACAATATATCACTATAAAATCTAAAATTAGCTATTCATTGATAATAAAAGTGCTTTTGAGTACAGTATAATTTTGGATAATCAGTCACTAAATAGGATTAGTGACGAGTTTCGCTTACACATTAATTTCTATTTTTAAGAATGTATGTGAATTTACTGTATCCCTGTAAATTCTTATTTTTTATATTATTTAGAGATAATTTCAAAGACCGTTTTTCATGTTCACTTCGTAACATTCACCTTCCTTCTGATTTATAAAGATAAACACAATATTATAAATCATAAGAGATATCTATTATTTATGCGTGCATTTAAAAAAATATATTGATTAAGCAAATATCAAATAACACCTGCTTGTGTAAGGTGGGTCTACCACTTATATTAATTATATATATGTGAATTAAAATATTAAAGTAACAAAATTTACATTTAAGTAATAAATTTTTTTATTTTATTTAAAAAGATATATATATATATATATATATATATATATTCCAGAAGAATAATTTCTACTTTATGTAATCCTTGCATTATAGTCCAAATAATATATTCCTATATTTTATTATTTTATATTACTAATTTCTCCATAATTTATCTCGAAACCAAATTAAATGACCCTCACATAATTATATTTAGGGAAAAAGATTAATTATGCCATCGAACCTTGAGAAAATGTTCATTTATGTCATCCGTTAAAAGTTTGATTCATTTATGCTATTTTCGTATGAGAAAAGGTTTATTCATGCCATTATTTGTTAATTGAAAACAATTTTGATTTTTGCAAGCCATAGTTTACTTGTAGAGTAAATATCTCAAAAGGTCACTCAACTTTGAAGAATTATGTTGTAAAGTCATTCAACTTTGTTTTGTATCAAAAAAGTCACTCAACTTTGAGTATTTCTTTTATAAAATCACTTGATCAAATTTACCATAAAAACATTTTAACATGATAAAATAAATTAATTGCTCTCCCACAAATCTCAATCTTTTATATGTTTTTCTTCTTTTCTGCAATAATTACAAAAAAATATTAAAAAATTACTCTCCATTTTAAAAAATTACAATCATGGATCAATAAAATCAAGTGTAAGATATGAATTTTAAAAAAAATTATTGGTGAAATTATTTTTAATATAATCGAACAATATAAAATGGGAAGAGAAGAAAGTCGATACCTCAACATTGTCAGTTTTCACAAGTTCCCTCGAATGGGTTTGATAGATGATTAGCAATGAAATTTGATTGATATATTTGTTTAATTAATTAAATGATTCATCTGCCTCTAATAACAATCTGCAATCAAAACACACCAAAAAGAGATTCGACACGCTCCACAAATTTACTAAAAAGTTCAAAATTCATGTCAATTGTTTTTAATTTCATGACTAATAAATATTTTAAGAAGTTTCTCGTAAATATATATACTTTAAAAAATAATGATTTTATCTTGTAAAATTATTTTTATGGTAATTTTGATTGAGTGATTTTATAAAAGAAATATTTAAAGTTGAGTGATTTTATTGATATAAAACAAAGTAAAATGACTTTACAACATAATTTCTCAAAGTTGAATGACCTTTTGAGATATTTACTCTTTACTTGTAGTATTGATTCGATCACGTCATTAATTATATCATTTTTTAAAAAGAAAATGCTCAAATATGCCATCAAACTTTGAGAAAAAGACTCATCTATATTATTCTTTAAAAAATTGGCTGTTTTATACCATTTAAATAAACAAATAATAACATAAAAGAATATGACATAAATAAACTATTTTTTTAACGAATGACAAAATAAATTTTTTTAATCAAAGTTTAACGACATATTTAGCCTTTTCTCTTATTTTTATTCCTCATGTAGGGACTAGTGATCGTCACTCTTCATTCCAATATTTAAAAGGCAAAGAAGAGAATTTGATACCGTCAAAGCAATTAGGTGCACCTACAGAATAATTATCCACAAATCTTCTTTTTTCCTTCCTTTTTTTCCCTCTATATTCTCCACTTTCTTTTCTTTCCCTCCACCCCTTTTTGACCTTTTGCAAAATGATTTTAGACCTTTACAAATCTCCATCACCAAAATCTTCATACAACTTGAACATCTTATGCCCTTATAATCTTGATAATCACTACTTTTTTAAAGGGTCAATAGCTTCCCCTCATTACTTAATGTGTCTCCTCAATATTGTTCATGGATATATTCATCATTTTGATTAACACTAAAAAATTCATAAAATAAATAAAAAGATTAAAGAAAAATGGATTAAGATCGATGAAGTTCATTTTCTTTTAGCTAATTAAGTCACTAATGAAATAATTAAAATGCAATAGAAGATTATGTCGAGAGTTCTTTAAAATATATGTTCTAAAGTAAAGAAAATAAAAGGTTTCTAAGATAAACTTTGAATTTTTCAAAATGACTTCTCTGGTTCCGTAAAGGTTCTTCTATATATATGCCAAAAAAGAATTTTGATTCATCACCCAAGTGTGAAATCGTACACTAAGTCAAAAATTTCATAACTTTGGCAATTTTATTTTTAAAAATATAATCACCATTTAATTTAGAAAATTTAAGAAAGGTAATTTTAGGAAAAATATTTTACCTAAACCAAAGTTTTGGAGGTTGAAGTAAAATTCTTTAAGAAAATGTTAGGCACTTAATAAGACCCGCAAAGCGCGGTTTCCGACGGATTAAACATAACATGATACAATGAAATGAGATCAATTAAAGATTCAAAATAAAACTATCAATATGAATTTGTTTAAACAAATATCAAGATTAATTTTCTTAAATAATACAACATTTATTTTATCAACATAAAATATAATCTCAAACAAATTATTTATTTATATGTGGGGATAATTGACATATTATGTTGTTACATAAACTCTTACATAAATAACGAGATTCACATGAGCAATCAATTAATTCAAACGATAATTTGACAGATTTGGTCATAAAGATATTTATTATTACTTTAACATATGATTAGTTGGCATGCAAAACTAGAACACACCATCTCAAAAAATTATGTGTTGCTTTATTCACGAAGAGTAAAATATGTTTCGTATTTTTTTTTTATTAATCAAAGTTATGTCTTATTAGACTATTCTGGTAAGGTTTTTAATAAGATGGCAAAAATTATATATTAGTAGATTGTGTGTATTTTTTTCCTACAGAGTTTTCTCCTAAAATAATTTTAACAGAACGTATTATCTATCAATGAACAACCACAGTCCACAAACATGAGGGTATGAATACAACGAATTGTGAATGTCTGTTCAATATATATATGTTTTTTGAAGAACCTCGCAATCAAGCGAATATAGAAGCAGCTTCTGAAAAACTTTGCAATTAAGCAGATATGCAGAGACGACTTGCTAGCTACACCCACAAACTTGCAATAGCTTTTTAAAAAATCCTTGCAACAACTTTTACTTTTCCATAAATAAAAAACTATGGGAGTTTTTGGTAGGAGGAAAATATTTTCTAATTTTCTCATGTTTGATTGGGTAAAAAGTTTTCCAAATCAATTCATTTTCCTCAAATTTAAGGAAAATAACTTCCCTTCAAAAATTAAGGAAAACATTTTCCAAAACTCTCCTCCAATTTCAAATTCAATTTTTTCTATTGAAAAAAAAAAATTAAAACTTTTTTAAAACAAATATTTTCAACTTCAATTTTTAATTTTTTTACCCCACCCTCACCCCCTACCACTCCGGCAAGCCCCCTACCCCGCCCAAAAAAAAAAATTAAGTTTGTTTTTAAAAAATATTTTCAATTTCAAATTTTATTTTCTTCACCCTACCCCCTACCTGCGACCCCCACCCCCCTCCAAAAAAAATTTAAGTTTGTTTTAAAAAAAATATTTCTAAATTTTTATTTTTTCACCCCACCCCCTACCTGGGACACCCCCCCCCCGTCAGCCCCCCACCCCCTCCAAAAAAAATTTAAGTTTGTTTTTAAAAAATATTTTCAATTTCAATTTTTAGTTTTTTACCCCATCTCACCCCCCCCCCTCACCCTACCTCCCCACAAAAAATTTAATTTAATTTTTTAAAAATATTTTCAGTTTCAATTCAAAAAAATATTTTCTACTCTCTAGTAAAAATAAAAGATATTTTCTTAAAAATATTTTTCATTCATAAATCAAACATTAAAAAATCTTTTTCGAAAAATATTTTTTACGCACCAACCAAACATGAGAAAATAAATCCAAAGTCTACTTATTTTCCAGGAAAACATTTTCCTTCATACCAAACACACTCTATATCAATTAATTTTGTATATCAATCTCAAAACAAAAATCTCTCTCCCCATCTCCAAATTCTTCCTCTACCATCTCTTGTTGCCTCATATTTCTATTAATATATCATGACAGTTAATAATGATCTGTAATAATTAAAAGGAAAAAAAAAACTCTCCCTCTTTCCCTCCTCAATTCAAATAAATATAATGTGTTGTGTCCCAAATCCCAATGAATGTTGTTTTCGTTCATGAGTTGTGTGTGGCTGAGTGTGTAGAAGAATAGTGCGTCTTATATTTTCTCAGTCTCAAAATAAGTGTTATTTTAACAAAAATGAACACAACCAAATGTATCTCATTGCCTAGGCAGTTATGAATATATAGACAAAACATAGTTAAAGTTAGTTTATATGGTACTTAATTGTTGATCTAAATTTGAAAAGTAGTGAACGTTTGGCTGTAATGCCAGACATGCAAAATATACTATTTACAATTTTTCATTTTTATAGTTTTAGTTTCATCTTTACTACTTCAATTAATTATCTTATACTATACATATTTTTTTAATTAAAGATATGTTCTTGTCTCTTGTTAGAGTTGTTATCAAATGTTAAAGAGAAAAATGCGTGCTAGACATATATTAGTAAGTAACTTGATATGTGAATTGAAAAGGAAAAGAAAGAACCAACAAACAACTAGGTATACACCATTAGCAACTTTCTCAACAATCAGAAATCAATAGTGTACTCTTAATGCCCTCACCTCAAAGAATAATAACTGAGGCTAATTAGGTTATTAATTTTGATGACTAGAAAGATTTTAGAATTGAATTGGGGATGGACTCGATTTTTGGGGGGTATTTGGCCAAGAATGGGCTTGGTTTGGCCCGAAACTAAGTTGGCCAAAAGTGTTGGACTTTATTTTTTTCAAAAGGGTTGGACCTTTTCCTTCTTTCTTGTGTATTTATTTGGCTTCTAATTTGGCTAGAATATCTAGGGCCGGGCATAATTTGGTTCAAATCGAAAAAATCAATTGAACTGAATTTTTTTTAATTTTAGTTTCAGTTTTTCGGTTTGATCGGTCGGTTTCGGTTTTAATTTTAAAAATTCGATAATTCGGTTTGGTTTTTGGTTTTAAATTATTATTTTTTCCGGTTAACCGAAAAATCAAATATTATTTAATACATTATAGAGGAGTTTTCACATATAGCCGCTCAAAAATAGCCTAATTACTCTCCATAGCTATAGTTTGATAATTACAATTCATAGCTACATGTCATAGGGAGGAGAGAGGTGAGCGAGACTGGGAGAGAGAGGAAAGTGGCGAGTGAGACTGGGTAAAGAGTGGGCGAGAGGTGAATTGTATATGTATATCGGTTAGATAATTGTATATTATACATATGTATTTGTATATATGGCAAGCGAGATTGGAAGAGGGAGGAGAGAGGCTAGCGAGATTGGGAGAGGGAGGAGAGAGGCGAGTGAGAGAGGGTAGAGAGTGGGATAGATGTGAATTGTATATGTATATCGATTAGATAATTGTATATTATACATATGTATTTGTATATTCTGGCGAATTTTAGATATACAAATGTGACTAATTATACAAACTCAAAGTTACGTTAGCCCACATAATTAATGTTTAATGTTAGTGACGAGTGATAATTATAGCAAACTATAGCTATGATGAGTAATTAAATAGTATAATTTTGCTTAACCACATAATTTTCTCTTTATAATTTTATACAAGTCTCAATCTTTGTTTCTCAACAAGCTAACAATTGTATTTCAGAATTAATTTGCAAAATATTTTGTAGCTTAATTAATTAGATATAATTAGCTAGGTTTAAGTATCATTAAGTTGTATAAATATATTATATTGCTCCAATAAGTATTACTTATTCAAAAAACAAAATAAGATTGTCACAATTCTTTCCATATATCAGAGTATGGGCAAATTAGGAAAGAGGACAGATTCTTTATTGAGTTATTCAAAATGTCCATGACAGCATCCAAATCCAGGCGTATTTTTTCTCAGTCACAAAGAGAGAAAAGAAAAACAAACTCCAATTAAATTACATCAACTATAGAATATGATTCAGAATCATAAAGGGGCTTTTGCTCAGTGGATTTGGACTTCTTCTTACAGTTGTTTCTGATGGCCGTCAGCTTATACGGCGAAACATCAGTGCCGAGCCACTGATCAACGGTGAACAACTGCTGGTTACATTGTTTGTGAGCTCCGGTAACGGTGACTTCCACGTAGTTACAGTACCATCCATGGTGTGGGCCTGAACCATCTGAAGTCAAGTTCATTTTACAGATCTGCCCATTCAAACACGGACCTTTCCCACTGAAGATATCCAAGTTTCCTCTTTCGAAGTAGTTGTAACCTGGACCCATAAGACCACCCCAGGCCTCTATGTTTTTTATTCGAAGTCCATAACCATCGGCATCATAGAGAGTCAACGAAATGTTTGAATCGGTACCAGCTTTTATGATTGAGCCAGTGCGAATGTAAGCTGTGTACACACAATTTTCCTGCATTTCCCCCATCGAATAAGCAATTGCAAAGTAGAATAGAATACACAAAGTAGGTTTATTCTAGATCTAGCACAATTTTGTATGAATAGAGAGAGAGAAGAGTCACTTACAGCAGCAATAGAAGAAACAGAGATGAAGAAGAGGATGATCATGACATGGAACCACATTCGGTTAACTTGAGCTACTCCCATGGCGCCTTCTCGGTCACTTTCTCTAGAGAATTGATTTTGTGAATAGTTAGTTGTATAGGAGTAGTTTATCTATAGATGGGATCAATGTCGACAGGGGACCATATAATATTATACTTGCACTTTTTTTATTATTATTTACTTGTTCATGTATATTATTTTGAGATGTTCAATAAAATTTGTCTATATTATACTTAATTTTAAAGAATAACAAAAGTCACACATTGATGATTAATGAAATGAATAAACTCCGAACAATTCTCTTTTATTTGAATTAAATTTTGAGACGTAAGTTAGGTTCAAGACCTAATTTATCATAATTGAAGGGTGAAGATTAGATGGCGATACGAACGCCAACACGTGAATCACGCGCTATACTAAAAGTGGGAGTAGATGAATAAATAACTCAACGTGCAGTACAGCTACAGCATATGAATGATATCGAGACGTTGTTCCCATTACTATAATTAAAGCAATAAGCCTTTCGGCTCATTACACTTGTCAATTGTCATTAAAAATAAAAAAAACCTATCAGATCTTAAGCATTAAACAGGGGCGGATCTGCTAGCGAGAAATTCCGCCTGAATCTCGTTAGCAAAAATTATAAAGTATTATAATTTTTTCTAATGTATATATATAATATATATAAGATTACATGGTTTAATAGTTGAAGGAGTTCAAAATTCACTTGAAGATTTCAAGTTCAGATCTTAAGCATTATATTTTTATTTTTGTAATTTTCTATATAAATTTTTTAAATTCGTGACATTAAATTCATAAATTTATGAAAATAGACAAGTCATCATCGTGGTGGGGTGTGCCTCTGCGCATTCTAATGCTCCATCCACCTAAATTCATTTTGCTTGTTTTCCTAGTACACTTGTAAAAAATATGAATATGAATAAGAATGGATTTTGATTCACAAATTTTGCTTGCTAAAAAGTCATTCTAGGCAACAAATTTTATTCAAATACATTTTGCGTGAGTTATGGGATTATATTCCTTTTCCGTATTCAAATTACTGCACATTAAGTCTTTTATTTTAAAAACAAACTTTGTATAATTTTTTTAAAAAAAAAATTAAATATGTAAACGGAAGTCTTCATAGCAAATGAAACTATAGACATAGAACGTAATTATGAATACTATATCTATGGAGCCTTATTATATTTATTCTCTTTGCTATTTATGATTTTTTTTCCCGATCATTTTTAGGGACTGATTTTCTCTTTTCTATAGAGTGTTTTTATTTTATTTTATAGTAGGGTTTATAACTGATACGCATATCAGTTGTATATAAATTTATAAAATATACAAAAAGGGATTAGTAATAGGGCTAATTTCATACATATAATAATAAAATAATTAATTTGCAACAAATATAACCGCTATTTTCAAAAAATGAAAAACATGAGATGCCAGGCAAGAACCGTGGCTAAGTGAGAGAAAAATCGCGGATAAGGATCATGGGCTCAATAGAGCTCAAATCTGGTCCAATACAGCGTTAGTTATTCACTTATTCTTTTTTTTAAAAACTTATTTTGTTTTTTTTTTTGCTGCGTTTTTTTATAAAAAGGAAAAATCCCCCCTTTCAAAAATATCCTTTTCCATGCAACTTTTTTCATGTATCAATATTGTATAAATGTGTATAAATATATATCGATATCGTATAGATAATTATGTAATGTATCAACATTGCATAAATGGTGTATAAACGTGAATCAATATAATATAAATAGTATATAAACGTGTATCAATATTGTATATATAATTCTGTAATGTACCGACATTGTATAAATGATATATAAATGTGTATCGATATTGTCTAAATAGGTATATAATGTATCAGCATTGTATAAATGGTGTATAAACGTGAATCAATGTTATATAAACATGTATCGATATTGTATAAATAGGTATTTAATGTATTGACATTGTATATATGGTGTATAAACATGAATCAATGTTATATAAATGTGTATCGATATTGTATAAATAGGTATATAATGTATCAACATTGTATAAATAGTATATAATCATGTATTAATATTATACAAACAATTGTGTAATATATTGTTATTTATTTGATTATCATGCATTCACTTTAATAATTTTTTTTAAAATGACATCAATATTCATTTTTCCAAAAAAAAAACAAATAATTTTAAAAGGATTAAAAAAAAATGCAAACAGCAAAAAAGATTTTCTTTTCAAATAGCACAGCCAAAAAAAACAGAAATATAAGATTTTAAAAAAGGCGGAATGGCCAAAGTAACACGGGCCAGCCGCCCAATATAGCAACTTGCCATTTTTTTCAAACCAAATAGCCGAGCGTACGGGTGGGCAATACATCAAATTACCATATTATATTGATATTTTTGATATCGTAGTATTGTATTGCTATTATGGTATTTGGTATGGAATATGGTATATATTTTATTTTTTAGGTATTTGGTACAGTAATTGATATTTAGAAATAACATACCGAAATATCGGAATACTATACCAAAGTATATAGTTATATAAATAATATAATATATATATATATATATATATATTATTATTAAAATACTAACAAATATGTAACCTAGTATTAGTATAAACTAAATTTATAGAAATTTTGAAGCTGTGACTGTTCTATTTTGATTGAAATGTATTTTAAATGTAATTGATTAACAAAATGAGTTGTTTGTACTTTCTTTTGAATATATATTTCTACATGTATAATGTGTTAGTATAATACAATTGAGACCTTTTTTGAATTGTTAAAGTCATAATACTCTATTATACGAGTATATATCAGTCAAAATTGAACAAAATATGATTACCAATTTATCATACCGTAAAATATCGAAATCAAACTTTAAAATACCGAACCATACCAAATACAATACTATGATAATGATATAATAATTTTAAAAACCAAATACTAAAATTCCAATAGCAAAATTTCAAATACCATATCATACCGTGTCCACCCCTAACCGAGACATTTGGTTAAGAACAAGGCCAGTTGGCCATTTTAAGTTTAAAAAAAAGTGGGCTACTTTTTGTGTAGTTAATTTTTCTCAATGGACATCTTGCATAGATTTTCCTCGAAAAAGGTTCAAAAATATTCTCAACTTATTAAAAATTATTGAGAAATGTCCTCTTTCCACTATTGGGTAATATATGCCCTTAATGTATAGAAATGGTTCAAAATGTTTTCCTTTCACCTATTGAATTAAAATATCTTAACTTATACAAATAGTTCAAAAATGTCTTTCTTTCATCTATTTGATAAAAAATGTCCGTAACCTATTAAAATGGTTCAAATTTACCCTCTACCTAAAAATATGTTTATCAACTACAATACTATTTAATATGCCTGCATTTCGTGCTATCTTAATATATTTTATTAATAAATATAATAGTTTTATAATGTCAAAATATTTTTTAAAAATCTTTTTAGCCTTCAAATTTGAATAAACTAAACGTCAAATTTTAAATTTATTTTTGACTTCTATTAGCATCTTAGTTATATATTATTTCTCATTATCTAATAATTTTAGTCTTTTAAAACTATTGATATTTTTGTATAAATTATGTTAATTGATACTGTATTTACACTTTTAAAAAAATCAACAAGAAATATCTTTTTATGGGCATACATAATGAAATTCTTCTTTCTTTGTGACTAAGACAATATTTTTTTATACAAATACATTCAAATTAATCCACATGATAGTTCATATGTTTTTGTAAAGCAAATCTACAAGTAAGACAAACATTAAGGGTGTGCTTGGTATGAAGGAAAATGAAAAATATTTTCTAAATCAATTTATTTTTCTCAAAATTAAGAAAATGACTTCCCTTCAAAAATTAAGGAAAACATTTTTCAAAATTCTACTTCATTCTTAAATTATATTTTTTTTCTTACCCTATGCCGTACCACTTATCCGACCCTCCCCATCTAAGAAAAAAAATTTAAAAATTTAAAAATTTCTTAATTTTTAAATTTCAAATATTTTTTTAACCCTATCCCCAAACAAAAAATATAATAATAAATTTAAAAATTATTTCAAAATTTTAAGGTTTTTTACCTCACCCAACCCCTACCCTCCCCACCCCGCACAATTTATTTTTTTTGAAAAAATATTTCACATTTTAAAATTTTCATTTTTTACCCCACCTCATACCCTCGTCCTGCGACCCCCTTCGTCATTTTCTTTTAAATAAATTGTTTTTGAAAAATATTTTAAATTTTAAAAGTTTCATTTGTTACGCCACCTCAACCCCTAACCCCCCTCCCTCACCTCCCCCCACCCCAGGCCAGGCCCCGTCATTTTTCTTTTTAAAAAAAAAATATTTTTCCTTCGTACCAAACACGCCCTTATATAAACAAGCAAGAAATTTCCAAAAAACAAAAGACAAATCAAAAGAAAACTAAATAAATGTCAAAGTATAATAAAATAAATTACTAACATATATAATTAGAATTAGGAAATATTTTTGAGTCATTTCTAATATGTTAAGGAAACTTTTATATAATAGGTAGAAGGAAGGATAAATTTGAACGAGAAAAACATTTTTGACCTAATAGGTGGAAGAAAGACATTTATAAATGTTAAAGGGGGTTTGTTATCTTGCAAGACTAGCATTAACAACATTAATTCGTATATATATATATATATATATATATATAGCTTTTTCAACAACAACAACGACAATAGTTTTCTCATGAAGAGAAAGGGAAGGCTGTCTCCAATTATACATGAGTACAATTTATTACATAAGTAAAAGAGGTAGACTGACATAATCCATGCTTAATTAGTTGGGGCGGAGAATATTAAGGAGAGATTGAGCGAATGTTGGGCAGCATCTGTTGACGCAACAATCCTCATAGAGTGGCCTAACATCACAGTAAGAGCAGCTGTTCCAGCAATACTCAGAGCAAGACTCTGCATTTGTACTGTCAAAACAGGCTGTCATGAATACTAGCATCATCATCAATATTACAACCAAGTACATATTGTTATTTTTCTTCATCATGACTCTCTTTTCTATCTTCTTCTTCTTTGTGCTTTATACTTTATTAGTGGAAGGTTATATATAGTACACTACTTCCTAGTTGAGAAAAGAAAATAAAAAAATCAAATATAGTACTCCTCCCTTCAATTTGTTTTTATCTATTGTCCTTTTTTATCCGTTTGAAAAAGATCACACAATTTGCATATTTTTAATTTAAAATTATAAGATTAAAATTTTTATTTTGATTTTCTTTAGTGCAAATCAAAAAAGATAAAACAAATTAAAACAGGAAAATACTTCTCTCAAGATTTATAGACATAGTAAATTCAATCTGATTAATTTTGAGATAAATTTATAATTTAAATGAAGATTCTTAGTATTAAACATTTAAATATGGGCTCAAAAGTTCAATGTAATAAGCGGTTATATACATGAATGTATTTGTGTGTTCGACAGGCTTGAAGAACTTTAGCCGCCTCTAAAAGTCTCATTTAGCCGCCACCCAGACAAAAAGAAAAACTCATAAAATATATGTCAACTAGTCTATATTGTATTTCATGATGAAGAAAATAATCTTCTTTTTCCTGTTTTATATTTGCTAAAGGACAATAATTGAGTTATAAAATTCAACAATAATTGAAGGAAGAGTGTTTGCAAGTTCTTATCCGAAAATCTAATTGCTTCCTCAATTTTTGAGAAATAGTCATTCTTCTTTTTGTCTAGTTGACTTCTAAATGTTTATTTTATTCTTACATAATCAATTTCTATCTTCTGCTTTTTTTATACCTTTTTAAAGTTAAATAAATTTCATCTTTAAAAAAAAAGCAAACTATTGATTGAGTATATAAATTAGTTTCGTTCTATAATGATTTTAACAGAATTTATAACGTAATAATCTTATAAACATATATTCATACAAATAATACACATATATGGTACCGACATGGTATCCATTCCTTCGTTATATAACATGTATATGTGATATAATATATGTACCGATGTAGTACTGATTCATAAACACAAACAAGACTTCAGTTATCATCCTGACTTAACAATCACAACATAAATGCTCAACAACATTGCAATAAAACCAACCCGATTTACTCATGAAATCAACACACAAATAATCACATGTATATCCAAGACAATCGATAGATACTTTGTATCAGGTGTGGTACCCGAGTCAATCGATAATATGTACCACACGTGGTACCCAAGTCAACCAAGAAATATCTTGTATCGGGCGTGGTATCCGAACCAGTCGATAATACGTATACCAGACATGATACCCGAGCCAACTGACAATCACACACCACACAATCTCAATCATAATGAAACATTCACACTTGTAACACACAAGCAAACATGACAAGTTCATTGCACGAGATAGACACCAAGATATCATTTCAGAATTATCCCTTCCATCTCCCTAACATTTTGTACAAGTATTACTAGTGAAACAATTAACAAGCACATATAATGTAAACATGAAACAATTCAACCATACCTAACTCAAATTAAGCTCAAAATGCTTTACTGAACCTAAGCCTTCCCTTTGTTATGATGTCTAGCTTGTTCTTGATCTATAAACAATTAATATAACACATAATCAAATCCAAATTGCCTAAATACACCCAAATTATATCCTGATCCCAAATCCCAGGTCAATCTCATGATTATTCCACCCAAACCAAGGGTTTTCACCATTAAGTCAAACCAAACCCTCCCCCAAAATCACAACCACAAATTCTAAGGCTAAGAATCAAATTACCTTTACAGATGATTTTGATAGAAACAGACGAAAACCACCCTAAGTCGCTTCTGCATTCCCCAAAATGTTCTTGGATGATAATAAACGATTTTGAGAATTTTTCTGTATTTTAGTGACTTACCTCGTCATAGCGGCCCAATCCCGCTATAGCAGGATCTTCCGCTTTAACGATAATTAATTCCACCATTGTAGTGGCAGGTCACCCGGTATAGCAGCTTGCATGGGATATGACCACAGAAAATATCATCCCAAATTAGCCTATTTCGTAACACACCTTTAAATCTTGACGTTCCAAACTAACCCCTTCACACCAAGTTTGATATCAGGAGTTCTATTCACTCGAATTTACTTATGAAAAGTTCTACAGAATCCTTAACATCTCAGCAACAAGGAAAATAAAATCTACTTAGACGTTTCACCCAATTCTTTTTCTAGATTGTCCTAGACCTCACCTTACGTAGATTTCTTCCAAGCCTAGCGCCTAGTCTAACTTAAAACTTTCAACTTACAAAGTCAAATGTTTTTTTGCCCGATAACTTGTATCATATATAAGCTTATCCATAACGTCCGATAGGATCGTTAAACATAATCACAATTGTTATTTTAATATGCCAAAGGACTTCAACTATTAGATTTTCTTAAAATTAAACATTAAATGTCATATAATTTATGCAAAATACCATATAAAATAGATGTGTTTTATGTGCCAACTTAAATCAAGTTTAGGTATCAAGATAT
This sequence comes from Solanum chiquidenum, assembly GCA_029582725.1. Lineage (NCBI taxonomy): Eukaryota > Viridiplantae > Streptophyta > Magnoliopsida > Solanales > Solanaceae > Solanum > Solanum chiquidenum. The sequence continues at coordinate 15,500 of JAJOOS010019560.1, forward strand.
ACATTCTCAAATTTGATGTAGTTGTTTGCAAATTGAAATCATGTTAAAGTGTATATCGGTGAATTACGTCAAATTGTAACTATTATTTTATTTAATAATTTATTATATTCATGAGTACTTGTACATATTTGTTCTTTTTCTTCTTTTTTTCGATACTCTCAAATAATAATTTGTGAGTTAATATCTCATCACTCAACTAATACTTCTTATTCAACTTTCATTTTCAACGTCAAAGTCATTCAACTATAAATTTTTCTCACAGAAAGTCACTCAATAACTAATACTCCCTCCGTTTAAAAAGAATGACCCAATTTCCTTTTTAGTTTGTTTAAAAAATAATGACTCCTTTTCTTTTTTAGTAACACTTTAACTTCAACTTTCCACGTAGCATGTTTAAGGCCACAATATTAAAGAACATTTTGGTACATTTGACATAACTTTAATTTAGAACCACAAGATTAAAAAGTCTTCTTTATTTTCTTAGACTCCGTGTCAAATCAAACTAGGTAATTCTTTTTAAAACGGAGGGAGTAGTTCTTTTCACAAAAGTCACTCAACTATAAATATTTTATGATATTTCATTTAAAAAGTCATCCTACCAACTTAAATACTTTTTTTCATTAAATTGAATATTAATGGCTGTGAAGATTCACATAGCCTGCTTATGGAGGGAATTTTAGGGATGAACAAAGAAAGTGGATGCTAGCTAAGAAACACCGGTGAGATATTGCTTACAACAAACCTCACTATAGAAGTATGGAGCATCAAGATGGGATTAAGATTAACAAAAGAAATGGATTACAATATATTAAAAGTGGAAATAAACTATCTACTTACGGTCCAACTTATCATAGAGGAGGACATAAAGTTTCGCCCATTTTAAGCTATATCATAAAGATTGTAAATATAAGTGTAGTATCTGTTTTAAAAAAAAAAGAAAAGTAAATATAAGTTAGAAGTAAATAAGCTCACGATTATAAATATTTGAACAAAGATGAATCAATGTGCAGATTTCTAGAACATATACCAGTGGACGAATTCTTTATTTTCATCAGACGTTGCATCACAGATTATACAACATTCAAACTAAAATCAAAGATCAGGCATTAGTTAATACTAATTAAACCCCAATAAATTCAAAATTAAATTACATCAACAACAGTACTAGATTCAGATTCGTAAATTGAGTGTTGCTCATCGGACATAATACGCCTACAGTTGTTCCTGGTGACCGTCAGCCCATCTGGAAAAGCATCAGCACTAAGCCACTGCTCCACTTTGAACTGCTGTTGGCTGCATCTTTTGTGTTCTGCTGTGGAGGTTACTCCTACGTAGCTACAATACCATCCATGACTTGAGCCTGTTCCATCAGAAGTCAAGTTCATTTTGCAGATCGGTCCATTCAAACACGGACCACGACCACTAAACATATCCAAGCTGTCTCTTTCAAAGTAGTCATAACCTTGGCCCATTAGCCCACCCCACGCCTGTAGGTTCTTTATTCTGATTCCAGACCCACTCGCATCGTAAAGACTCAACGTAATCTTTGAGTCAGTTCCAGCCCCTGCGAATTGCCCAGTTCGAACGTAAGCCGAGTACACACAATTTTGTTCCTGCATTTAATTTTTGTATCAAATCAGTATTGCAGGATATATAATTTGAACTTTAGAATAAGTTGTGTTCTTAATAGGTAGTACTACTTTTTTTCCCCTCGTACGTATTAAATACTACATAACATATATAATGCACATATAAACATAGTATATATGAATTTTTGACCAAAGTAAGTCATTATTAAAATCATTTTATCAAAATAATACATTTTTTTAAAATTTTACAAAATTAGTATAAACGTAATTCTCAGTAACATATATTTTATTCAAAACAATTCAATAACAAAAAGACAAAAATCTGACAGAGTAAACAAACATAAAACGTTACTATCAGTACGTTTTATAATTCGTTACTCCGAGGCATATTTTACAGCTAAAACGTGACTCACAATAACATTTCTGTGGAATGATTGAAAATTAAAATTCAATCTTGTACATACCTCATTCAACTTTATTAAACTTTCCACTATTATATAAATATATATATATATATATATAAAATTTTCTCTTTTCTTCTCTTTTCATACATAGCTAATACTTTTGCAAGGAAAAAGAGAGTGAGGAGGACTTTTCTACAATATCAATTAATTCCTTTTTTAATAGTTGTTTTGCTTACTTATTACATCAATTTTAATTCAATAGCTTCTTTATTGATAGTCTAATATTTAATAATCATAAGAAACCGATTGGTCTAATATTTGGAAGGGATGGTATCTTATGCTAGAAGAAGATCTCTCATATGATTTATTTACAAACTTTGAAATTGAAATGATATAAACAAACTCCACTTTGTGCAAAGTCTTCCTCACTTCCCCCCCCCCCTTTTGTTTAAAATTTAAAAAGTATTGTCTATGTATAAAAGAGAAAGAAAAAGAGAAAATCATATATATTTCAAGTGAAGGTATGCATAAAATATATTTATCCATTTTAATAGTGGAAATTTGAATAATGAATAAGGCATGTACAAGATTGAATTTCAATTTTCAGCCATTTCATAGAAACGTTACTGTGAGTCACGTTTTAGTTATAAAACGTGTTTCAGAGTAACGAATTATAAAACGTTACTGATAATAACATTTTATGCCTATTTACTCTGTCAAATTTTTGTCTTTTTGTTATTGATTTTTTTTTTGAATAAAATATAACCTAAAACGTTATTGAGAACTACGCTTATACTAGTTTTGTAAAAAAAATAATTAAAAAACATATTATTTTAATGAATTGATTTTAATAATGACTTACTTTGATAAAAAAAATTCTAATATATATAGGAATAGAGAAGGTGACTTACAGCTCCAGAAATAGAAGAAATGGAGATGGAGAAGGAGAAGAGGATGATCATGAGATGGAACCACATTTGGTTAACTTGTGCTACTGCCATGGCTCTTTCTGTGCTTTGAAAATGGGGCAGCGATATATAGTATAATTGTTTATTTATACATTGGATCTATGCTTGTAGTGGAGTGTTGTAGCCTGTAGGGTCAAAATTATACCACTAATTTAGCCACATAAGATAAGTCTAAGTGGAAGAATAGAATAAGAAATACTACCCCTTTTCTATATCAATTTATGCGATAACTTCTTCTACTCAAAATAAATGACTTTTTAAAGGTACGTACAATTTTTTTAAAGAGCTAATCAATTACATATTATAAAAATGCAAAAAAATATTTTAGAATTTATAAACTAATTAAAAACAAGTCATAAATTTTCATATGACTATATTATCTCATTAAAAATGAATAAAATTTTAATTTTTTTTTTCTGGATGGACTAAAAATAAAGTAGTAGTACTCATCACATAAAATGGAGTATGACTCATGGCGGCTAACACTACCTGCAAGATATATTCCAGAATTATTTCCATTTTATATTATATGCACTCGGATCGATCTTAATATATAATTAGATTATTACACTTAATACAATAATGATAATTTAATTAGAAATTTTCAATTTGAATCTCTTTAAATATGAAGTTATTTTCATTAGAAAATATTTTATTTATATTTTTTATGATGAGTAATTTTTTAAAATTATAATAAAAATATTAAACATCAAGTGAAAAAAAATAAAATATTAATTAGATAATCACACTTGTATATTGACAAATTAAGCCATGCTTTGAATCTGTTCACAATTTGTGAAGAGCCGCCATGAGAGAGAAATTCACCTACAGTATTTTTTTTATATATATAAATTAGATGCCATCGGTGATCGGCACGGGCCAAACCCAATAATTTGTTAAAATGTATGTCATCCGTTTTAGTTTATTTAATTATAATTTTTTTTTGTTTATTTTTTTAAAAAAAGTTTATCTTTTGTAGATTAGAAGTGATTTAACTTAAAAAGTTTTATCTTTATCCTTGATCACAAATTTTTGTCGTCATATAAATATCATCACATATTTAATAACATCATATAGTAATTGTTATATCATATTTAAGTCACAAATTGTTATGATTTTTGCTGTCGAAATACTTTATACACAGTGAAATGAAAAACAATAATAAAACCCATGTTTACGTGTAATAATTTTAATTAATTTTGTATTCCACTTTTCCAATAAACTAATGTAGAAATCTAATAAGTAGTAGAATAAACATAATACTATATGCAAACATTGTTGGAATATCTTATGTCGCTTAGATAATTTGAGGTGGAGTTTCGCTGATTTTATTTGAAAAAATAAAGGTGGAATATATTTTGTAAATATATAATGTTATGTTAACTTTTGTAGACAAGGAATAAACAAGAGAGAAAAAAATTTACATGCTCCAATGGTTTGATTTAAAACTTATTGGTTAGTTTGGATTAACTATTGGTCAAAATCGTATTTTGCTTCAATATGTTGTTCCTCCTTCACTTGACACCTTATACCTGCAAAGTGCTCAAATATAACTATTAGAAAAGTGGGTTCCCTAGCTCCCACACGCGCCTTAGTTTCAATTGTAACATGACCCATAATTTTTTTTGTGTTTCTTATTATTCTACATTATTATAATCCTGAATTGCCTTCTAAGTAGCATTTAATTTAACATTACGACACAATGGAGTTGGCTTAATCACCTGACTTTTCTTCACTTGATGTACTATTGTTCCTAATATCATAATTCATAAGTTAACTTTTTAACTTTTCTTCATTTTCTTGAATTCTTATTTTATATTATTGTGTAAAATAACACAAATATAATACTATATGCAAACATTGTTGTATATTACATCACATATTTTGAAACTTTAATCTTATTATTTTCACTTCTTTGTTTTAACTTAAAAAACGCAAAATATTTGTATCTTTAGTTTAGCTTTTGAAAATTAATTAGACAAAATACAAATTGATTAATATTATAAACTTGTCTTTTAAAAAAAATCATGTACTTTAGTCATCATTAAATATACTTGACAATTATTTTTAGTATTCGATTATAATTTTCTTTTTTTGTAAAAGTATAAGGAGCTTTCTATAACTGCTCAAAATGCGGTTGATTTCACTCTAGAGATAAATAAAGTCAAGTTTACTTAACAAATAAAGTAAGACATGACATGTTTAACACCACAAGGTATCACGTTTTGGTACATTCTACATATTTTTAATTTAACATCATAAAATTCAAAAGCTTTCTACTTTCATAAACTCTTTCAAAAGTCTTTTTCTTTCATAAACTCTGTGTCAAGTCAAAATCAGATGAACACACTGAAATACAAAGAGTAAAATTATGATTGAACGACTTAAAATTAAACTTTTTATGCTTAACAAATACATAAAAAGAAGAATAACACTTTATATGACCGCGTGAAGCACGTATATACATTCACTAGTTCTAAATAATCTTAGAATATCAGGCAACCACATATTACCTTGGGTTCACTTCTATCTTCCAAACACTTAGGGTTGTTTGGTAGGAGGTATTAGGGGAAATAGTTCATGTATTATGTATGATATTATTTAGTACTATGTTTGGTAGAATTTTTGGGCCTAAGTATAACTAATCCATTGATTAGTTATACACCCTACATGGTATTATAAGATTTATTACTAAGACCTTCCATTTGGTGGTATTAGTAATACATTGAATTTATTACCATGAGATTATCTATGTAAAGACAAAAATATCCCTCAAATCATTCTAATAATTTTATTTATTTTCTTGATTTTATGTTTTATATTTGTACTAGAAAATTTATTTAAATAAATTAGCTTACAAATTTATTATTTAGAGAGAGTTGTTTGTTAATAAATAAATGCAATACATATCAATACAATATTTAAAATGTGAGTTCTTTAACATTTACTAATTGAAAAGGCAAATATATCACCACTTGACGTTTGTGATCTTAATTTAATATATTATTTGTTGATTTATAGGTGGTTTCTAATTATTTGTATTTTGACAATTTATAAATTGCATACATATTAAAACTACAACTTGTAATTTTTATGTGTAAATGTAGATGATTTATTCGATTTTACAATTGTTTTAGTCTTTTTGATTTTAAAGTAGATGATCTATCTATTCTAAATTGAAAATAAATATTTTTAAGTGATTAATTTATTAAGATAATAATTGTTTACCCTCAAATAATTCAAGTGAGAAAATTAAATAACAAACATGACAACAAAATAGTTTCTCCTAGCTAGTTAGAACGTCATAAAAAAATAATATTGTCCCGATAATTATCTACCTTGATCGATTACATAAAATAGAAAATTTCATAATAATTCAAGGGTATAATTGGAAAGAAGCTTTTTGTAGAGTTTTAATCCAAACACAAGATGAGGTCAAAAACAATGAACCAAACACTTGATAAAAAATACACCCTTCATTACTAATCCCAGCACTACTAATTCATGCATTATTAATCCCTGCGTTATTAATCCCTGCATTATTATTTTTCTACCAAACAACCCCTTAAAGGATCTCCTTTATCTATTGACTTAGTCATCATTCATCCTCTCACCTACGGATCACATCAATATTATGCTGGCACCATCACCCTTACTGTGCAGTCATGAACCTAAATTCTCACATATGCTAATTCAAGCCTGCTAGATCAATTACATTAATTTATGAGTGACCTAATTAATATAGAGTCCATAACTAAATTTTAATGAAAAATAAATTTTATTCGTCAGATCCGATCCTCCATTCATTAGGATTACCACATATTCTTTTCACTTTTCTATTACTGATGACGTTTAGGGTAATGAGGTAACCAATTTGTCAACTAACGCTTTCGCTAAGTTATTCTCATTAGGTATGCTTTTTCTGAGAAATTTTATGTGAGATTATCATTTTGAGGATCCTAATTTGTATATTGAATATATGTGATACTATGAACTTTGTGCTTGAAGTTTTTGTTTAAAAAGAAAATGTAAAAGATTTAAGGGAAATCAGAAAAAAAAAAACATTAAAACATATTTGTGGATAAAAACTCTAATGAAAAAAATTCTTACATTGTTAAGATTATTCACTGAGAAAAAATTGTTTCTAATGAAACAAAGCTTTACCAGACTTCCTAGAAAGAACATTTTATTATTCTAATAAATTTATGATAGGTGCACCATTAATAATTCTTATCATACTCTTTCTATTTATATCATCATGCTACATAGGAAAATACCTAGCTATCAAGATCGCCCTTCAACATAATTAATTAATGACATATAATCTAATTCATATATCTTACTTACCCGCTTAGCCTATCATTGGATGAGTTATAAAAGCGAGTTTATAAATAACAACGATATTTGTATAGTAGTATTTAATAAGTTTAAATTTATATTTAGTTGCGAAACAACTTGTGTTAGCAAATTAAATTTGTTTTAACACATCAGATATTAAATTAAAGTCATTGATTTTTTCTTTAACACTGATGAGAGTACATGTTAATTAAGTGTTAATGCATATACATTTTTAACAGTTAATTATGATTAAATACTAATATACATTTTATATTAATTTATTGATTCTTAAATATTTAATTAGGAGAAAATACACAATTCAAAAAATATTTAATTACTATTTACCCTTAACTATCTCTTTTAGATAGAGAAATGCTTTTATGATTAGTTATCACTTTTGTTTTTTTTTTCTTATTTAAGTTCTAAGTATGATTCATTTACAATCTCAATATACTTAAGGAAAAATAATAAATATCCACTTTAGACATAAACTTAAAAATTACTAACAAAATGCGAAATCAAATTTAATTCACTTTCTTAAGTTGGAGAAGATCCAAGACAATGAGATTTCTCAAAGTCTCATTAATGAGAATAAACAAGTTAGTGGATAATCTGTTGTAAACGCAAATTGATATGCGTGCGTATTTTGCTATTACTTGTGGAGGAGTTTTGTTGACAATTTTTTTTTTTTAAAGAGTGTATTTTTATTGAACTAAATTATTGAATAAATATGTAATTGCATTTTTATTGAATTTAAATTATTGGAAAAACAGAAAATGGTAAACATAAAAATACAAGGTAACTCTTTGAAATTCATCAACTACACGTCTTATAGTTATCCGGGGGTACTTGTCCATTCCTTTCTTTTGAAAGAGTATTTTCAAGAAATTATTTTTTAAAAAAGTTCTTTATTTATACATTATCTATGTTTATTGGATAAATATTATAAATACATCCTTACATATTTAAGTCATGCAAATCTTATGCTCATATGTATTTTACAACCATAAAAGGGCATCCTAATGCATTCAACTTCTCATCGTGTACGGGGTTTGAGAATGGACTGAATCATATAGGTCCACTTAATGATTAAGATTGCTTGGTTTTCAATATCTGAATGTACACTATCTATTTATATCAAGTAATATATATACAATTCAAATTAAAACTAATTAAATATGTAAAAAGAATTAATAAAATAAAATTATTATTTGATTAAAAAATGAAATACTTATACTTGCTAGTGATGGACGGGACGGGACGGGGACCAATTGGCCGGGATTTTGGGGGGACCGGGATTGGGGGATAAAAATTCATCCCATCCCGTCCCACTATATATACGGGATGGGATGGAGTTTGGCGGGACGGGATGGGACGGGACGTGGGATTTTTTATTTTTTTTACATGTTTATTTATTTGTATTGAAATTATATGTTATTGAATATCATTTTTAGTTTATTTAGTTTTCAATAAAAAATTTAGCTAATAAAAAAAGCTTAAGTTTTGAAATTTGAAATTTGAAATTTGAAATTTCAAGTTTCAAGTTTCAAGTTTGAAATTTGAAATTTGAGAAGTTCAAATTTGTATTTTAAATATTTTAAAAGAATTTAACTTGAAATAGTGATGTAGTCTTTTGTTTTGATTTAATACAAAAACAATAAAATATTGGAAGTTACAATTTACAAATATTAGTGGAATTAGTATTTTAAAATTAAAATTAAAATGCAAGACAATAGTTATATAAAAAAAGACTTGAATAAAGCCTTCAAATTTATTCAATAAAATCTAATTGCAACTTAGAACTTAGAAGTTATAATTTACAAATATTAGTGGAGTAACTA
>JAJOOS010019561.1:0-25110 GCA_029582725.1 Solanum chiquidenum
ATTTTGGTGTTATTTAATGGTCGTCTTGATAAATGTTAAAGCACGTTTACCCCTCTTTCTTTCCCCTCTCGTGAAGTTGTAAATGTTGAAGTCGTTTCATACTCATATTTGCGAATCATGTGACTTCCTGTTATATGTCATTAGTTTCATTCTTGTTGTTTCGTTCATGCATGGAGTGTCTAGTCTCTTGGGTCTGCAATATGTTCTGAGTCTATGGCTTTTGTCCATTTAAAAATTTCCAGTTAAGCTCAAACCATATCTAGTATGTTCATTGTTCCGCGTCATTTGTACGCAAATCAATTAACTGTTCTTTATCTCTATTTTTTGTCTTAAGATGCATGCATTAGTTGGTTTAGTCCTTACTGGCGTTCTTTTTTTAAAAAAAAATAATATGTGCAAAGTTGATGCACTCTCTTAATCTTTTATTATTATTATTATTTTATTTTATTTACTTTTATTATTATTATTCTTTTTTTTTTTTTTCTGAAATGTGTGGGTCATTTTTAGTTATGTGACAAATATGTTTACCATAGATGTTGCATTTTGGCGTAGATGCATAATTAGAATAATTCCCCTTTAGAATTTTGGTCACTTAATCACTAATATTATAGCTACTGCCCCCCTCCCAAATATTTTACTCTTGTCTCTTATCTCATGCTTCTGAAAGAAATTTTAAGTTTATTAATTATGAGGATAGAACGTCCTTCATTTTAGTTGAGTAATGTGATAAGATTGCGTCTACTGGATCACACTAGATTCGATGTTTTGCTGTAATTTGTTTAAGTGAGTTTAAATATTAGTTAATTCAACACTTTGTTAATCTTATTATAAGTAGGTGCTAATTCATTTTTATGTGTTTTCTTTTCTTGTGTGAAATCTGTCCGAGCTCATCATGAACTCCTATCTCCTTCCCTTGCATTTCGAGAGGGCCGTAAATGCTCAAATTCCCTTATCGAGTCAACCGGCCATTGAAAATCAACGAACAGGTCCCGAATTTGAAAGGAGCAAGAGATCGAGAAATTGAAAGACTGGGCCAAAGGCCCACTCTTAATCCAAAATAAATTGTATTTTGTTACTTTTGGGCCTAAGCCCACATATATGTTTATTATACTGTTAGAATTTAGGACAGGTGGCGAGAATTGGGCCTTTTGGTCCAAAACGAAATTAGGCCCAAGTGTTGGTCCAGGCGGACAGAAAAACCAAACTTGGGCCCGAGTCTCTTTCCCTCTTCATTTTTATTATGTTTATTTACTTGTTAATATTTGTTGTTAACCTTAAGGTTGAAAATATTCAAATTCCCGAAAGACACCCATTTTGAATTAATTGCTTAACTAAATTACTCAATATTTCACTTGACTTAAAATATAAATAAATAAGTTTATAAAATACTTCACTTAGATAATATTATTTTTCTATTAAAATGGTCCTAATCGTAAAATAGTTCATTTTTGCAAGTCAAACTAAGTTAAATTATTTTAGCCAAATAATTAATCGTCGGATAACCGCGTATTAGCGGGCGTTTCGGGTGCTTTCAAACCCTTCCCGAAATGCTAATATGAACCTCGAACCCCCTTTAAATATTTTCAATAGACTTACTGTTTTAGTCTTTTGAAAACAATAGTTTTCTTGATTTTTCTTAAAAATTAAGTGGCGACTCTAAGTCAAAGTCCAAAATATATTTTCCTAATAAAACAATATATATATATAAAAGCAACCAATTACTGCGTAATAATTTAGCCATATCTTCATTGAGTGACTGATATCTCAAGAGTGAAGCTAGAAAAACGTTTACTAATATTGAAGCTCAAAAGGTTTTAATGGTGAATTTTATCATTTTATTTTCATTTAAAACTGTCACGACCCAACCCACCGAGTCATGCGGGGACCCACTCTAACACCTAAGTTGGAGAACCCTCATATCCCATTAATAAAAACATGCGGAAAATTATAGAAAATGAAATAAATATAATACTATAAATTTTATTTATAAACTCTGTGGACACACTATTAATTAAACTCGTAAGGTAATTTAATCAACTCCCATGGATCTAGTCTAAACAGGTACAAGAGCTACTAAGAGTACAACTGGACAATAAAATAAGAGACACAACTCCCACCATGCTGAAGGAAGAACAAAAGCTGTTGAAATTTTTTTTCGTCTTCACCTAATGAAACGTCACCAATCCTACATCCAGACTATGTCAAAAGACATAACAAGAGTAGTATCAGTACAAACACACATATTGGTAGGCATCATCGGTCAACCTGACGCCACCACATAACATAAGGACCAACTAGTAAAGTCATGAATTAAACCACTCGCTTCTCCACCTTCACCCTTTCGTTGAAATACCTCCAAGTCACTCTACTATTCTTACTACTAACCTCTTTTTAGTCAACCCACTTACCGAATTTTTGATCATAGCTTAACCCTTCTAAACACATAGTCAACCCCCAAGTGCCACCCCGCTAATTCAACTAACTAACCACTCACGTCATTACATCCCACGAACACCGACTGTAAATTGTCACAACCCGGATCCCCGAAGTACAACAAATACAACCCATAGTCCCATACCATACTTTGCCTACAACATTTTGTATTTTAATTCATTTGCTTAAAATTTAAATTATATATATTGACAGCATAAATAATATTTACACAATTATGTTAGTGTAATTACATGTGATTTCTATGATAAACAATAGTAATTAATAACTGGATAAAAATTGTAATTTACTAGCCTACTATTATAGGTTAAACAGTACTGATGGTATATCTTAAAAAAAGTGTTGTTCATCACTATAACAAAAGAGATATTTAGTAGCAACAAAATATTCTTTGCAATAATATTTAGCGAGTATATTCAGAGTTGCTAAAGCCTCTAGCGATATTAATATAGAGTGAAAATTATAAATACTCATTTATTATCGCTGCTAAATATAATACAAAATGTAATTATGTTATTGCAGAAAAATTCTTTATTTGTTGTAGTGCATGTATATAACTTAGTATCCTCTTTTCAATCTATATAAATATGTTTTTAGGGACATTGGATGAGAGCTGCTGATATGGCTAGAGGAGAATTTTCATTCAAACCTCCAATTTATGATATAAATGCACCTGATTTGTACATCCCTATGATGACTTTTGGATACTTATTTGGTTCTTGCTGGCTATTTTTTGGGCATTACCACCAAGGAAGCTTCTTAAAATGAATTTTCATCTTTATATATGATTATTATTAGGTTGGAAATTAAACCTTAATAACTCAGTTAGTCGGCTATTTGAACTTTTACTTTTTTGCTGATTTCCAACAAAAACGGTCTACATTTATTACATTTCAAGCTTTATCATCAATCTAATACGGTAATACAATTAGTGAGAAGCTAAGTTTCGTTTTTAGCTTTAACAAGCATGTGACCGTCTGAACATATATACTAGCCTATATATGCTCTATCAACATTCTAAAATATTGTCTCTATACAGATAGTTCAATGGATGAAATTATATATCGATAATATAAAATATTTTTCACATAGTCAATACGATTGTATTAATCAATTAGTACTACTTATCGTATAAATTTACGTGTAATTACTTTTAAAATGACTTAATTATGTATATATGCTTAACACGATCATCAATATATAGAACTTAAACTCTGTATAATTTTTTATTATAGGTTTAGTCCAGAAGCATTAGGTGTGCAATTCACAACAGGACTACTTTGTTGGCTCTTGCAAATACTCTTACTTGAAGCCACATTACACTCTTTAGGAAGTGGAGAAGTGCCACTTCTTGATATTGTTGCTTATAGTGGCTATATTTTTGTGAATGCATCAATTATTTTGCTATGTAGGATAATTTGGGATTATGCATTTTATTTTGCAACAATTTTTGAATGTTTTTGTATGGGGGTGTTTTTGATAAAGACTATGAAGAGGATCCTAATTGGTGAAGTAAGAAGCTTTGAGAAGCATTCAACAAAGAGGAATTACCTTTTGCTCCTCATGGCTTTGTCTCAAATTCCCTTGCTTTTTTGGTTGGGAAATGTTGGTGTTGGAGCTAAGTGAATGAACTCCGAGGCACTACTCAGAATTTAAAATTTATGGATTCGAGATTTAGTTATTTTGAATTATTAGGTTTATATTATAAAGAAAGCTTGGAATAGTATAATATAATAATAATAAGAAGACAAGTAGTATAAGATGGAAGAGAGAACTTTTATTATTCAAGTGTGTATTCCAAATGGTGAGTGATATCTCTATTTATAGTGTTGAGATATCACTCCCAAAGGTCACCAAATTAATAGATACATGCTTATCCCTTAATGTTCTCATCACCTTGGGAATACATATTCATGATAAAGGATAAGTTCATGAAAACGTTTAATGGACAATCCACTTAATTCAATGGATTTATAACGCTTCCCCTTGGATGTCCATAGATAATGTGCCTCGTTAAAACCTTACTAGAAAAAAAAAACCTTGTAGGAAAAAATTCTAGTGAAGGAAAAAGAGTACACATATCTTTTGATACGCATTATTTGTTGCCTCGTTAAAAATCTTGCCAGAAAAACCAAATGGGACAAAACCTCGATCAAGGAAAACAAAGTGCAACGCGTATTATACTCCCCCTGATTAAAATATCACTTAATTTTTTGCAATGATGTCGTCCAATCTTATACACCATCTTCTCAAATATTGATATTGACAGTGTCTTTGTGATCAAACCGCATTCACGAAGATGTTGCATCATTGAACTCATCCTGATATATCATTTTCTGATTTCATGGATATGATGAGGCTTTGAGCTTAACCGAATACATTATTGAATATCATTCTATTCATCATGACCTCGTTGTTGCAAGCAAATTGCTCATTAAACTTGTTCACATCAATAATCATCTTGTGTACACTTTCATTTGCAGTTGATTATCTTCGTACATTGTGGTTGGTATATTCTTTTTCAAAGAAAAACCACACATTTTCTGAATATGGTGGGTTATTGATCTCAATCAGATGCACTCTCAACTTACTTCATGGAGGGCTATTATTTCTGCATGGGGCCCACAAACGTTTGCTTCATTGATCGCCAAAATATTATTGTGCCTCAACATGTAAATAAATAGCATGTTTGAGATCGAGTTTTATGGGGATCAAATAAATATTCTGCATCTGCGTAACCGATCAATTTTGACTTGGATTCTTCGGAATAGAATAAACTCATGTCTATGGTCCTTCGAAGATATTCAAGTATGTGCCTAACACAATTTCAATGTCCTTTTGTTGTGGAGGAACTGAATCTTGCTAGTAAATTTACCGCAAAACAGATATCTAGTCGAGTATTGTTAGCAAGATGCATTAGTGCCCTGATTGCACTAAGATATGAAGTTTCATCACCAAGAAGCTCTTCATCCTTCTTTTGAGATCAAAGTGAATCTTTATTTATGTCAAGTGATCTAATAATCATTGGGGTACTCAATAAATGAGATTTATCCATATAAAATCGCATCAAAACTTTTCTGTGTATGTTGATTGATGGACAAATATTTCATTTGTCGAATTCTCAATTTGTAGGTCAAGACAAAATTTTGTCTGTCCAGGATCTTTTCATTTTAGATTCCCTTCTCAAACACTCAATAGCTTTTCAAAACTCTGTAAGAGTGTTAATAATGTTCAAGTCATCAACATACACAACTATTATAACAAATTCAGATCCTGACCTTTTCATAAAAATGCAAGGACAAATTAGGGACATTCTTTTTGTACCCTTTTCTTCTTTGATTATTCCAATCCATATGAGGATTCTTGAAACTTTATTGAAAAAGTTTCTTTCAAACTTTTATATCTTTCAAACACCTTGAATGCTTCAAGGATTTTTATATAATCTTCATTGTCTAGCTAGACATGACAATTATTCATTATATGCATTCAAGTTTTTCATATGTTGCCAGATGAAAACACAACCTCATTGCATCCACCATATGAGAAAACATCTCCAATAATGTCAGGATTTTTGCGACAAATATTTATGCTTCAAAGCACAATCCGTACTTAATATCTTACAGTTATGCCATCACATAATAATTTATTCGTACCCCACTGACATTATACCTTGATTTATGGACTATCAATCCAAAACATCACTTTTCTAAGTGAAACAAAATATACTTGAATTATGCATTTTACTTGGCCAATCATTTATATGTCCACATTATATGACAGATTTGAATTCAAGATCCTCGTCATGATCTATATCTTGAAGCGCTACTTCATATCAAAGATACCGTCAACGGTTATTTGATATCGATTCCAATATGACATAACTTATCAAGATCTCTTCATTTTTTTAGGTACCTAAACATTTCCCAAGGTTTTATAAAGTGTTCTGTCGTGGTGTTCTTTTATAGCATTTGTCTCATTATCATGACCATATTGATTATTTGCTCCTCCCTTTCTTCAAGGAATTTTACATTTGGAACCGATTGGTCTATTACGCTCCCGGCGTATCATAGACTCTGTCCTTCAAGAACTTCTCATTGGAGAATTTGCAGCTGAATTATATCATAGGGTCAGTAAATTCATCTGACAATTGATTTGCAACATTATGCAAATGAATTATCACTTGAACTTCAAGTTCACATTTTATTTTTACGAGGATCTAGATAATTCATAATTAACCTCACACATAATTTTCAACTATCGATCATCTCTCCCCCTAATGTTAGAAAATCTAACATTCATCCCAACCTTATTTGGGAATTCATCTTTGTGCGTGGTGGAGCAATTAAAATCATAACCTCACATTCAACATTTTAAATGAAAATTATTTGGTTCCTGACCCTGAATCAATTTTGATAGGGGACCTTTGTTGGCTTGATGTGTACCAGCGTTGGTACATGTTAAATAAATTCATCTCATTCCAAATTTCTTTTTGGGAGATTTGTTCTCATAATTAATAGTTTAGCTATAATTGGAGGCACACAATCTGCTAAACCAACCAGCATTATCAGTATAATTTCATAGTTTGCAATTGTGCTCTTAATTTAACAATTGAGCAAACAACCTTACAAACACCAATTTGTAAGTTGACAACAAAACACATGTGACCATCCCTTAGATACATCTATCATATAGTTGTAAAATGGTCCACATGGCAAGTGAACGTGCCCATATTCACCTTTTTATATGTTTCAAAAATCTCAGGGAGTACAATCTCAACCTTAGCTGGTACAATGATACAATGATCATTTTTATCATGAAAACAAGCAACACAAGAGAATTCTTGAAGAATATTTTATTTCATCATCATATAAGTCACGTGAATTCTCAATTACTTTTGCATCACATTGGACCGGAATGGTCAACCAATCATGCCAACTGATCTTTATTTATTTTTTCAAACCTCCCTTAGAGGTGAGTTGTGGCATACATCATTTTTCTCAGACCTCTCATAGAGGTGAGTGGTGGCATACATCCAATCCAACCCATAATAATTTATCACATCTTAATCCAATTCTCTTTTGGGATGATCGAGCATTCACGATGCTTATCACACGTCACATCCTCCTCAAAAAATGAACTTATCATTTATATGTGCTTCATAAATTTGCATTATAAGCACATCGTAATGACTTTGAAATTCATCATTTTTGCATGACCTACCTCAACATCACTTTGAAAGGTCAAGTGTACCACCACTTTATCTTCCTTTCTTTTAATGGAGGATTTTTATATTATTAGGTCGCACAACAACCACGGGTCGATTGACCTTTCATACCATCATGATGATAAGAATTACCTTCACATTCCTTTCATAATTACCAAAATGATGACAATTATAATTTTGTCCATTCACGCCCTTATTCATACATTCAATCACTTGTCATATTTTAGACTTATTATTCATTGCTGCCATATTCATATGATAGAATGGAGCAAGTGGGTGGATTTCAAACGTACCATGTGTTGCTTCCACATTCGCTTTAGGGAATGGATCAAATTAATGGGACAAATTTCATGACTTTTCATCAAAGTTTTAGTCATCATTATATAATCACTAATAAGGCGTGTTAGGCCATAATTCTATGGGACTTGAACCCAATCCTTATCATCGTGATGCATCAAAACTCAAATTGATGTCTTACCCTCTTGGTGCGATAGAACATGAATCTATTGTCTTACCCTCAAACATTTTTTATTATGGTGCATTCGGACTTTAACCTGATGTCTTACCCTTTTGGTGCGATGAGACTTGAATCCACCGTCTTACTCCTAACCAACGATATAATAGACCGAAGTACAACAGGACTCACACTTTGAGTCTTTCAAAATAATAAAAATAAAATTCAAACTCATGCTACCAAAACTTTATACCATTTAAGGAACTTTGTGGAGCAGAGAATATTCAATCAGTTGTAGTATATGCCTTTGGTTCATAAGGTTTCCTCCTTGTTGAAACATATTTTTCATTTAATTGTTTTATAATGTAGCTTTAACCAATGGATTTTGACCATAAAATCAGAAATACGATTCACTTTTTTTTTTCAATAGCACACAAAAGTCAGACCAAAAACAAATCCACAATAGACCCAACAAATTTGAACTATATGGAATACTAAACATCAGAATGAATAATTGCAACCTATTCTTGTCTCCCTTTTTTTACTTTAAAATCTAGAAGCGTATATAATACGACAGGACTCAAGATAACACATACGAGAATTATTGACTGTTACAGAGTTCTCAAAAGAAGCAATTCAAATGTACATTTGAGATGTACCCATACTACCTGCCTCTAACAGGAATCAACAAACATCCTCTTTCACATTATCAATTCAAATCTCCAATTCACACAAGGACAGAAGCAAGTTACTTCCTCTTTCCCCATTTCCACATCAAAATTAAAAACGAACACTCTTTTATTCTAAATGATAAAAAGATTTTAGAAAATACATACCTCACATTATGCATATAATACCTTGATTCCGGTAATTATCATTTTTTTCTTCTTGAGAACATAACGAGATCAACCATAACATGAGCTCAAGAAAAAACTAAAACTCAATCTCAATTGGCTAGAGTCTCGTGTTGATAACGTATTATAAAAAAAGCTTGGAATAGTATAATATAATAATAAGAAGAAGGAGACAAGTAGTATAAGATGGAAGAGAGAACTTTTCTTATTCAAGTGCGTATTCCAAATGGTGAGTGATATCTCTATTTATAGTGTTGAGATATCACTCCCAAAGGTCACCAAATTAATAGATACATGCTTGTCCCTTAATGTTCTCATCACCTTGGAATTACATATTCATGATAAAGGCTAAGTTCATGAATAAGGTTAATGGACTCCACTTAATTCAATGGATTTATAACAGTTTATAATTAATAACAAATTATCTACTAAGAGTTTTGTTAAACATTAAGATTGATATATTAAAATATTAGAGTTTTTGACTAAAATCATCCCTAAAGTATGACTTAAACTTGAAGTGCATCCCTGTGTTATATAAACTCTAACATCTCGCAATTTGAAATAGCTAAGAAGAAGCTAACAACTGAAAATAGTCATTTTTGGAGATAATGAAAAATCTAGAAATTTGCTGACGTTAGGAAAAAGTGAGTTTTTGGTCAAATTCAAGCGGCCATAACTCCTAGATCAGGATGAGTTAAGGTATATTTCAAGATATGGTTGGAAAGCTCTTGGAATGATCTTTCCAACGCCGCCAAGTTTATGAAATTTTGAGTTCATATGAGTGAGTTATTCCCTTTGGAAGTTGGGCTGTTCGAATAAAGAAATGTCCAATCCGGATTTTAGAAGGGTAGTTTGGTCTTTTCCTTACCCTTTTATTTTAATTCTTTTTTGGTAATTAATTAGGGGTCTAAGGTGAATTAGATCAGTTTACGCTTTTACCAAAAGAGTTAGGGTTTTGTGAGAAGAGAAAAGAAGAGGAGAAATGAGAAAAACGTTCAAGATTCTTCAAGATTGTCGAAGTTAACTTGTGGATTTCATCGGGGGTGATCCCTACAAGGTATGTGAGATCACATAGCATTGGGTTAGTTCACCCACGTGCCAAACATTTTTAATTCAGCGATTTTCGTTCTAAAAGAGTTAGAATTTGATGTTCTTGAGTGGTGTTCTTGATATTGCTTTCATTCTTGAACTTATGTGATTGATGGGTTTTCTTGAGATGTTTTAGCGATATTAAGGGCTGTTTTGAGTTGGATTCTAGTACTTATGTTTTGGGTATCTGAATCTAAGAAAGTATTGAGAAAAATAATCGATTAAAAGCGATTTAGGATCACAAAACGAGGTCAAAAATTTGTAAGATCGTGTCTGAGGGAGGGCTGGCATGGTGCGCCCCCATAGCGCCAGAGAGTCTGGAGCGGCGCGCCAGCAGTGTGCCACTTTGGAGCCCCAATTAGGTGGGGCTGGCGCGGCGCTCCCCGAACGCGCCCGGATCAGTGTTTTTCACCAATTTTTTATCGTTTAGCCTATTTAAGTTATTCTAAAGTGTATTAACACTTTCCATTGATTCTAACTACTCTAAATGACTTCTAATCATCTAGAAATCATCCAGAAACATGAATCATAACCTTGAATCCATAAATTCAAATTCAAGAAAAGTCATGAGCCAAGTCTAGGAAGTTCTTCGAGTCTTTTCAAGAAGTATTTTGCAAATGCTTTTAACTTTGTTTTAAAGACTTAAAGTTCAAGATGAGTAAACAATAAAGAGTAAAATTTGAAGTTCATTTCTTTAAAAATATATGGGGACTATGTATTCCCAAAGAGTTAAAATGTTTTCACATTTAAACAAGAAAGGAAAACCTCGATTTCCAAAGAGCCTTTGTGCTAGTTTTCAGAAAAAAAGTAACGCTTTCTAAATGAAGCAAGAGAGAGAACTTTGGTTTCCAAGATAGCCTTTGAGCTAAGATTTTAAGCAATTATCTCAAATCACCAAAAGAAGTATGCTTTAAATATAAAGACCTAGTATCATATTTTGGGAATAGTATTGAGCACTGATGGGGAAGAGTTAATGCAACTATCAACCCCCTTAAACCATGTAACCATCATGGTTAGAAAAGGGTCATACTTTTTAGATGAATCATTTTCGCATAGACTAGTGGATCCGCTTAGTAATTGAGGTCCTATACCTTTGGCCAGGTATATGATGTGTTGGCAGCGTGAGAAAGATCGTTGTATCGTCACAAGAGCTCTTATGTAATGGTTGTCGGTTAAAGAACCTCCCACAACAGTAATTGCATGGTTCCTCAAAGGGTTCTACTTAGTATGAATGGGGGTATAGGACTTCATTCATACATTGCACAAGTAGACTTTGAGAGGTAGCATGGTATGTCTTTTATGATAGTATGATTATGAGTTGACATCATGATTTAAACAACTTTTCTTTATATCGCACTTGTTTTAAATTGCTTTATATTGAAATTAGTTCAGTTTTGTTGAGTTGAGTTGAGTTAAGCCAGGTGAGTTCTTTAGTTCCTTTCAGATTCTTTCAAGCCTATGTTTTGTTTAGCATTTCAACTCGCATACTCGTACATTCAATGTCCTGATGCCAGTTGGCCTGCATCGTATTTATGATGCAGACACAGGTAACCAGGATCAACATCCAGCGCATCGTTGATTCAGTTGAGCACTCAGAGTCTGATGGTCAACCTCCTTGCTTTCTGGAGGATCTCATTTTCCATTACTTTATCATTTTAGTTCATTAGGATGTTAGGGGTCTTGTCCCAATATCCATCTAAGTTGTTTTAGAGGCTTCATAGATAGACAATCAGTTAGTCCATTTGTCTTTATTTTGTTATTGACTTATGTACAGATTTTGAGGTGCCAATTTGGCTAAGTTAAATGTTATTTTTAAAACATTATGAGTTCAGTTTATTCTTTTAAAAGTATATTTATAGTGTTTGATCATTATAAATATGCATATAGTCTTCCGCTGAGTAAGTAAGTCAGGCCAAGGGTTCGCTTGGGGCTAGTAATGGTTCTCGAGTGCCGGCCACGTCCTGGGTGTAGGCTCGGGGCGTGACATAAACGAACAAATATGTACACATGGTTGAGTTAGTCAAGTTGGATAATATTTTTAACTTTTAGAAATTGAGGATTTAAATCATATTCATACAAAATATATTCAAATTTTAAACATTCTTTATAAAAAGTATGGCCAAATACAACTCCGGCATCAAATAAAGTAATTATTTTATTATTTTCATAAGTAAACGCCTAAGTAATTTCACTAAATTTCCAGCATTTCTGTGCATTCAATAAAATGTGAATTGCATTGTATACAACGTACACCGGTATTAAATATTTTATTAAAGAAAATTTCTTAATAGTTGGACGTAATATTTTTAAAATGAATTTTTCACATAATCTCTCTAACCATCGGAACCTACTGTATAAATATTTTGAGATTATGTATTGTTACAAGTCAATTTACTTGATGATGCAAAAAACATATAAACGAATAATACACAAAATTTAAATTCTGAGAATGAATTCATTTTCTATCCATATATTTATTCTTTTTAGGTAACTTTGATCTTCTCTTCGTGTCTAAGCCATGACCAGATTAAAAGATATTTTTTTTATTGGTTGAATAAGTTTCTTAACAAAAATAGATCGAAGGATGATTCTTGTTATTTTTTAATAGTATAAGGATGTTTTTTTTGCTCAATATTAATGTTGATTACAATGCGCCAAATAGTGATATTTAGCCGTATATTATATTTTTATCAAATTTTAGATAATTTCATATGAATCTTTATTTTTTTTATATTTTAATATTAATCAGTGAGAGTTTAACATAGGGAGTTATGATTTTCTCTCTTTTTCTTGATATAGTATGTCATAATTCTCAATATTTCGAATTTGTTTTGCTGATACTATACTATAAAGAGATTCTCTAATCGAAAAATGAATGAATATTGAGAAAATAATTAAACTATATTTGAAATAAATTGAAATTAAAATTAAGATACTCACTTTGTTTCTTTTTAGCTGTAATATCAGATTTTATACTATTTTTAAGAAAAAATAAATTAAAAGTGTAGTTTGACTATTATACCTCTTATTAATTTTTAATTTTGATTTATTTATGTGCCTTTTAATTTTAACATATTTAATGCTGAAGGGCAAAATTGGAAAAGTCAATTAATCCTGTCTTGCTTATTTAATGAGTTTAATTAATGATTTTGATAAAAAATTCTCCAAAATGGCAAATTGATACGCCATATCAATTCTTAACCACTATAAATATCTATGAAAAATGTATTTTATTCAACAACTTCAAAATTGTTATAAAATCAAGCTCAGAATAATATAATATAAAGAGAAGAAGACAAGATATGGAGATGAAGAAGAGGACTTTTCTTCTTATTCAAGTGTATCTACCAAATGGTGAGTAATATCTCTATTTATAGTGTTGAGATATCACTCCCAAAGGTCACAAATTAGAAGATATATAGGTATCCAAATGGTTCTTATCACCTTGGAAACATGTATACATTAATACAATTAAGTCTTGAGTATATCTAAAGGACAATCCACACAATTCAATGTATTTATAACACTTCCCCTTGGATGTCCCTAGATAATGTCCCTCGTTAAAACCTTACTGGGGAAAAACCCTGTGGGAAAAAATTCCAGTGAAGGAAAAAGAGTACACATATCTTTTGATATGCATTATTTGTTGCCTCATTAAAAACCTTACCAGGAAAATCCAGTGGGACAAAACCTCGATCAAGGAAAAAAGAGTGCAACGCGTATTATACTCCCCATGATCAAAACATCACTTAATTTCTTGTGATGATGTCATTCAATCTTATATACCAACTTCTCAAATATTGATAGTGTCTTTGTGATCAAATCACATTCACGAAGATGTTGCATGAATGAACTCATCCTGATATATCATTTTCTGATTTCACAGATATGATGAGGTTATGAGCTTAGCCGGATACATTCTTGAAAATCATTCTATTCGTGACCTCGTTGTTGCAAGTAAATTGCTCATTCAACTTGTTCACAACAATAGTCATCTTGTGGACACTTTCATTTGCAGTTGATTATCTTCATAGATTGTGGTTGGTATATTCTTTTCCCAAGAAAAATCGCACATTTCCTGAATATGGTGTGTCATTGATCTCAACCAAACGTACGTACTCTCAACTTGCTTCATGAAGGGCTATTATTTCTGCATGGGGGCTACAAATGTTTACTTCATTGATCGTCAAGATGTTATTGTGCCTCAACATGTAAATAAATAGCGTGTTTCAGACCGAGCTTTATGCGGATCAGATAAATATTCTGCATCTGCGTAATCAATCAGTTCCGACTTGGATTCTTCGGAATAGAATAAACTCATGTTTATGGTCCTTCGAGGATATTCAAGTATGTGCTTAACACCATTTCAATGTCCTTTTGTTGGAGAGGAACTGAATCTTGCCAGTATATTTACTGCAAAACAGATATCTGGTCGAGTATTGTTAGCAAGATGCATTAATGCCCTGATTGCACTAAGATATGGAGTTTCATCACCAAGAAGCTTTTCATCCTTCTTTTGAGATCAAAGTGAATCTTTATTTATGTCTAGCGATCTCATAATCATTGGGGTACTCAATAAATGTGATTTATCCATATAAAATCACATTAAAACTTTTCTGTGTATGTTGATTGATGAACAAATATTTCATTTGTCAAATTCTCAATCTGTAGGTCAAGACATTTCAGGATCTTTTCATTTTACATTCCCTTCTCAAACACTCAATAGCTTTTCAAAGCTCTTTAAGAGTGTTAATAATGTTCAAGTCATCAACATACACAACTATTATAACAAATTCAGATCCTGACCTTTTCATAAAAATGCAAGGACAATTAGGGTCATTCTTTTTGTACCCTTTTCTCCCTTGATTATTTCAATCGATATAAGGATTCTTGAAGCTTTATTGAAAAAGTTTCTTTCAAACTTTTATATGCTTCAAGCACCTTGAATGCTTCAAGGATTTTTATATAGCCTTCATTGTCTAGCTAGACATGACAATTATTCATTAAATACAGTCAAGTTTTCATATAATGCTAGATCAAAATAAATCTCATTGCATCCACCATAGGAGAAAATATCTCTAATAATATCAGTATATTTGCGACAGAGCTTTATGCCCCAAGGCACAAGCCGTACTTCATATCTTACAGTTATACCATCGCATAATAATTTATTTGTACCCCACTGACATTATACCTTGATTTATGGACTATCAATCCAAAAAGTCACTTTCTAAGTGAAACAAAATATACTTGAATTATGCATTTTGCTTGGCCAATCATTATCTGTCCACACTATATGACAGATTTGAATTCAAGATCCTCGTCACAATTTATGTCATTGAGCGCAACTTCATATCAAAGATACCGTCAACGGTTATTTGATATCAATTTCAATATGACATAAATTATCGAGATCTCTTCATTTTTCATCATTTTTCAGGTACCTGAACCTTTTCCAAGGTTTTATGAAGTGTTGTGTCAATGTGCTCTTTTATAGCACTTGCCTCATTATCATGACCATATTGATCATTTGCTCCTCTCCTTCTTCAAGGAATTTTATATTTGGAACCGATTAGTCTATTACGCTTCAGGCGTATCATAGACTCTGTCTTTCAAGGACTTCTCATTGGAGCATTTGCAGCTGAATTATAACATAGGGTCAGTAAATTCATCTGGCAATTGATTTGCAACGTTATGCAATTGAATTATCACTTGAACTTCAAGTTCACATTTTATTTTTACGAGGATCTAGATAATTCATAATTAACCTCACACATAATTTTCAGTTATCAATCATCTCTTTCCCTAAAATCTAACATTCATCCCAACCTTATTTGGTAATTCATCTTTGTGTGTGGTGGCAGAACTGCACATTCAACATTTTAGATGAAAATTATTTGGTTCCTGATCCTGAACCAATTTTGATAGGGGATCTTTGTTGGCTTGATGCGTACAAGTGTTGCTACATATTTTTTTAAAAAAATTCATCTCATACCAAATTTTTTTTTGGGAGATTTGTTCTCATAATTAATGGTTTAGCTATAATTTGAGGCATACAATTTCTGCTAAACCAACCACCATTATCAGTATAATTTAATAGTTTGGAATTATGCTCTTAATTTAACAATTCGAGCAAACAATCTTACAAACATCATTTTGTAAGTTGACAACAAAACACATGTGATCATTTCATAGATGCATCTATCATATAGTTGCAAATGATCCACATGACAGGTGAACGACCTATATTCACCTTTTTATATGTTCCATAACCTTCAGGGGATTACAATCCCAACCTTAGCTGGTACAATGATCATTTTATCAAGAGAAAAAGCAACACAACAGAATTCTTGAAGAATCTTTTATTTCTTCGTCATATAAGCCACATGAATTCTCAATTACATTTGCATCATATATAATCTGAATGGTCAACTGATCATGCCAACTGATCTTTATTTCAGTACATTTATAGTTTACTTTTACATGTGATTTCATCAGCATGTCCATGTTTGTGTGCAACAAACAAGAGAAAAAATGGGTAATCTTTTACATAAATATTTATAAACCGCTTCGGTTGTAGTAATCTAAAGATATTAAATATTTTCATAATTTATAGTCTCAATATTTCTTTTCAATTCATCTGAAACTTAAAGAGTTTCTTTTGAGACTTACTACAACCCCAATATTATTCCTCTGGTAATAACACAACTCATTAGAGCTTGCAATTAATTTGTGTACTATCACATATTTCATGACACCATCCATATGGTGAACATCTCCTTCAAGGAGAAATTATATTATTATGGTCAAAATTATTACGAGCAAGACATGTTTCTTGCTTTACTTTTGTTGCACCATAGGTACACAATCAATGACAAATTTGTATTGCCACACAATAATATTATTTTGGTCACGGCCACAACCTTTATAGGCGAGAATTACTTCTTTCTTTTTGCCCTTTCGGTAGTTCATAACAAACATACCATAATATTCATTGATGTATAAACGTACACGGCCATTGACCATTTCTGCCAAATAAATTTATTTATTTTTCTCAAACCTCCCGTAGAGATGAGTTTTGGCATATATCATTTTTTTCTCAAACCTCCCACAGAGGTGAGTTATGGCATATATCCAACCCATAATGATTTTATCACATCTTGACCCATTCTCTTATAGAATGGTCGAGCATTCACGATACTCATCACAAGTCACATTCTCTTCAAGGAATGAACTAATCATTTATGTGTGCTTCATAAATTTGCATTATAAGCACATTGTCATGCTTTTGAAAATTTATCATTTTTGCATGACACACCTTAACATCATTTTTTGAAAAGTCAGGTGTACCACCACTTTATCTTTCTTTCTTTTAATGGTAGATTTATAAACTTATCAAACAAGGTCGCATGACAACCGCGTGTCCAATGACCTTTCATACCGTTTTAATGATAAAATTACTTTCAGATTTCAAAGGACCATTTGGAGAACCCATACTGCTCTTCCTTTTATAATTACCACAATGATGACTATTATAATTCCGTCCCTCCACGCCCATATATTTATCGTTAATCATTTGTCATTGCTACCACATTCATACGATAGAATGAAGCAAGTCAACAGGCGGATTTTAAAGATACCATATGTTGCTACCACATTCATTTCAAGGAAAGGAGCAAATTCAATGGACCTAATTTCAAGACTTTTCATTAAAAATATACTATTTTTGCCTTAGTCATCATTTTATCATCACTATGATGCATTGAGACACAAACTCAATGTCTTATCCATATAAGGCGTGTTAGGCCGTAATTCTATGGGACTCGAATCCAATATTTTATCATCATGGTGCACCGAAATTTAAATCGATGTCTTACCCCCTTTGATGCGATGAAACTTGAATCCATCGTCTTACCCTTCAACTAATGACATATAAACCAAAATAAATAGAACTAACACATGAGCCTTTAAAAATACTATCATTTTCTTGTTCTATATAAATAAGTGAACTAAATATCAATAAGACATGAAAAATTATTATTCTTGTATGTCACAAGTTCGTCTCCCTCCATCATTTGCCACATGAGTATAGGTGTATATAGTCTTGCAAAGCGAATTTCCTTATCGCTGATTCATCTGCAAATTCTTAAATCAACTTATTAAATGAAGTAAAACTTAATATGTAAATAAAACATACCTCTGTACTCTAGCATCTTAATAAAGCAACATATATAGCATATGTCCAGATTTAATATACGAATTAACATCATATTTGTTGGTTTTCTTTTTCTTTGTTTTGTTGGATCAATTTGATCAATAACTATTTACTCAGTCTTGTCATCATCATCATCAAATTATTGGTATAAAACTCAACTTGGATGATGTGGTGAACAAAATTGAAACTAGAAACAATTCGTGTTTATAACGTGTTATAAAATCAAGCTCAGAATAATATAATATAAAGAGAAGAAGACAAGATATGGAGATGAAGAAGAGGACTTTTCTTCTTATTCAAGTGTATCTACCAAATGGTGAGTGAAATCTCTATTTATAGTGTTGAGATATTACTCCCAAAGGTCACAAATTAGTAGATACATAGTTATCCAAATGGTTCTTATCACCTTGGAAACATGTATACATGAATACAATTAAGTCTTGAGTATATCTAAAGGACAATCCACACAATTCAATGTATTTATAACAAAAATTATTTTTTCACAAAAAAACTCAAAATTACTTGAGAAAATAATGGTCATCACTAAGCAATTGATTTCCCTCACTTTACTTATTTTTATCTTCTTCCCTACTCATGAATGCAAGTATGATTAAGAAAATCCATTCTTCATTATATTTCAAAACTAGAATTAGTTATGAACTTCATCATTATATTTTTCGTTTCTAACATGTTTATCTACTAAATAGAATTTGTTCAATGCTAATTTCGATCTCTATATAATTAGAGTTTGCTTTATATTTTATAAAATTTATACTTCTTTATTTTTTGCTCGGTATCTATTATTCATATTAGGGCTTTAACTAACCCGAATTCATGTTGCGTATGGCCAATTAAAGAAAAAAAATGTTTCCAATTAGGACTTATTGTCATATCTAGGCATAGGCAAAACTGCAAGAGATTCAAATGAACCCTTCATCTAAAAATTATATTGTATATACGAGGTTAATTTCTCTTATTACGATATATAGTAGATGCTGAATCTTCTTGATTGTTTGTTTTATTACTCTTTGTAGTTTTTTAATGATCTTTTTTAATCATTTATATTTTATTTATTTTTAATTTTATTTTTATATATATTTTTTAATTTAGGTGAAGAAGTAATTGATACATTGAGTATCAAAGATAGAAGACTTTCTAAGTCTTGGCAAGTGTTTCAGGGTATTACATAAAGCGTGGTATGAGTGGTGTTGTGATACAAGTTTAGACCCTTTATTTTGTTATGAATCAATGGATGGAAGTTCACGTAATTGTCCACATTGGCCTCCTCCTCTTAATTAGTAGTAATTAATTAACAAATCCTCCTCTTTAAGAGTTTTGTTAAACATTTTATGAATATTCATTTATGAAATTATTACAATATAATTCCATGATACAACATGGTTATTTCATTTTATTGTGTGTATTATTTCTCAATCTATACCTCATGGTGTGCTTAGTGGGGCTGGGCATAAAATACCGAAAATTGAATTATCGAATTGAATCGAACCGAAATTTTTGGTAATTTGGTATTCGATAATTGGGTATTCGGTATGGTATTCGGGAGTAAAATTTTAGAATTGTGGTATTCGGATTTAGGTTTGGTATGAGACACTAGTACCATTTGGTAGTTGGTATTTCCCGAATACCGAATTATTTACTTAATGAAGATCGTGTATTAACATTTCCATTACTCATTAGTACAAGTCCACAGAAGAAAGTTAAAGAAATGAACCTAAACAACTCAAATACATGTCTTTTAGTTGTATCAAATTGTTTTTCTTGATGTCTTCTTACTTATTGACTTCTACTATATCGTGCCTCCACATAAAAAAATAGAAATGATTGAAAAAATAATATTAACTTTGTAATACAATCGGTTAAAAATTCAATACGGTATTACCGAATACCATACCAAATCGAAATTTTGTATTTTTTTTAGCATTTTGATATTAATCGATGAAAGTTCAATGAGATGAGTTGCAATTTTCTCTTCTTCTTTTTTAAACAATGATCTAAGTTTGTTGTAATAATATCTTAATGTGTGTCTTAATTATATATTTTTATGCATATTTAAGTCTTGTATATCAATAATCAAGTCTACTTAACCTCTAGCATTGGCAATGATTAGTCGATCATTAGAAATTCTCAAAAAAAATTATTGATAGTACTACATTATAAAGAGATTTATCATAACGACTTTGTTGCATAATAATTCTCAATATTTGAAAAACTTTTACTTATATACACGATAAAGCGAACTATCGTAATGAAACTATTTTTAAGTTGTCTGCTTGAACTATTTGAAAGTTGTTTGGATGACTGCAAGCTTATCCAAAAAATTACGTATTTAAATAGATATTCATAATACGACATATTTATAGTACTCTCATTAAATATTGTGTCTTGTTAAAATATTACTTGCAAAGTAATTTGAGTGATGGACAAAAATTAAATAAATACATATATCTAGTATTATGCATTAAAATCTTCCTCGTCAAAAACCGTAACAGAAAAATTCAATGAGACAAAAACTTGACTCAGAAAATGTACAACTTTAGTAAAATGTACGGAATTTGTATTGACAATGATTTTATGGGTTAAAAACTAGAGAAAATGCGATGTCGGATACACAGGGCGGACCCACGTGTTGTTCAGGGGTTCACTCGAATCCCCTCGGAAAAAAATTACACTGTATATATAAGGTTAATTTTCTAGATTTATGTGGATATATATATTTTGAACCCCCTCAAGGTGAAGGAGATAGCCCAGCGACAGCTACCTTCAAAATTAAGCGTGACGTCCAGGGATCGAATCCTTGGGTTAGCATTTTACTTTTTTAGTTTTTTCCTTTCAGTTTTTTTTTGTTTTTTTTAGTTCCAGTTCCGATTTTCATGTTTTTTTTTGTTTTTTTTTTTTAATAAAACGTGCTAAAATGTGGTGTTAAACCCAAAAAATTCAAGGGTCCCATACTCCCATTCCTAAAAATTGAGCCTATAAGCTATATACTACTACTTTCTTGAAATTTTATTTTGTTGGCTTATTTACACGTTTATACTTTTATTTTTCGAACCCCCTGAACGAAAATCATGGGTCCGCCACTGGATACACTCATACATTCAGTTGGGTTCTGAATCTCATGTCTTATGTCTCGGGTCGGGGCCAAAGGTTAGGAGTAGGATCCAAGGGCTCGAGCCTCGATACATAATAGGGGAGGGTGGGATGGAGTGGAGGAAGGTGGATCATTCAAAAAAAAGTTGTCAAGTTTCAAAGACAAGTTATTACACAATCGATTTTAATTAAAGTAACTTTGGATTTTAGTCCAATTCATTTATTAACTTAGTCTATTTGAACTTGTCCAATTTCAATCTAATCCGTCCATTTAAAACCCCTATCTGCCTGCTTTGTAAATTGCTAGCTTGATTAAGCTGCAGGTTTGAGTTACTTTAAGTTGTTTGTTTAAGCTATTTGATTACAAGTTTATCTAATACCGTATATATTTAACTAAATGAATAACCACAATACAATGCATTATTATAAATAAATATAATACAATAAAAATATATTAAATGAAATATATTATATAATAGAAATGTACATATCCTAATAATTACTTTAATTTGAGAAATGAAGGGTAATCTTTAGTGAGTAACAGACATTATACTGATTTGACAAACAATTAAAATTTGTTAAATGTCATTATGTTTTAAAGACACAAAATTTTATTATGTTGACTTGTAATAAATAAGTTATTTAAGAAAAAATCAATAAAAGAATTACATTGATCTTTGAGTCAAAAGTCAATAATGATTTCAACCCACTATAAATATCAATAGAAAATGTGTCTATTCAACCACTCCAAAATATTTTTCACAAAAGAACTCAAAACTACTTGAGAAAATGTTGTTCATCACTAAGCAATTGATTTTCTTCACTCTACTTCTTTTTGTCATCTTACCTTCTCATGAATGTAAGTATGGCATTTTTTACTTTATATTTCTCTTTTACCTTACAAAATAGTTTATCTTTTCTAGTTTTCACCCGATGTTCGATCTCAATAACGATGTAAAAAATTCAATCTTTATTTTTACTTTACATTTTCGTCGATATTGAATCCTCTTAGCTTTTATGTATTATATTTCAAATCTCTTTGATGAAAAATCATGACTCTATCACTGATAACTCAGAATTCAAATCTGAAACTTTTGATTGAGTGTGAAGAGATCATATCCATCTACTATAATCTTATTACGAATAAAATGAAAGTAACTCTTTTTTGTATGTATATTATATATTTGTCGACTATTTATATCAATTTTCCCCTTTTGTAGGTGTTAAAGGAAATAGCAACTTGAATCCTATGGGGATCATGGGTGAGAAAACAGAATTAGTTAAGAGATGTACAGTAGATCTTGGTCCGTGTGATTCAATATGCGATGTAAGATGTTGCCATAAGATATGTCAAGAATACTATAGAGGCCTTGAGGCAACTTGCAAGCCTTTTAGTGGGCATTATGATACTTGCCTTTGTACTTATGATTGTCAATAAATGAGATGTCAATTGGTTTCATTTGATTCAGGGAAATATTAATTACACCTTGTTTGGATGTGCATGGTTGTTATGTATTGTTTTATAACGTATTGTATTATATTGTGTACTTTATTATTTTAATGAATAAAATATTTAAAAGAAGTGTCTTGTTTAATGTCGTGGAATAACTCGCCTTTGCTGCTAACTTATATATTGGATCCCCAATTTTGATTCTACTCTATGATTTATGTTCTTGGGAGGTGGTACATATTTGTTTATGTTAAGGATTGAAAATGGCAAATAATAATAATAAGATCATGTGTGAGAATGAGTAAATATATATACCTTTAAATTTTGTAAGAATAATTAAATATATCCTTGAAAATTGTGAGAAAAATCAAATATACCTCTATGCAACTTTTATTTTAATATAAAACAATACATTTTAAGTGAGGAGTAAGGTAAAATTTTGGAAAAATTCTCATAGGGTCGACTTTATAAGTGAAGTAAAAATTTCGATATTATAGACGATGTGTTGCACCATCTAATGCACTGAAATTCAGTGCTATAGACAGTGGATATATAGCATGATCTATCGCACTAAATACTTAATCAAAAAAATATCTAATTTTAGTAAAATATACATAACTTTTTGTAGAAAGATCAAATTGACAACCATTTGATGTGCTGGAAACTAGAAGTGAATATGGTATCAGATATGCTCATACATTCATACTAACACCACACCATTTATCCAATTTACTCTTTTCCGTTGGATCAATTCTTAGTACAAAAATGTGAGGTGTCACATTCTTGGAGTTCCAGCTCAGTGTTGGATCTCGATTCGGGGTTGGATTCAGAGTCAAGATCAGGTATCGTGTTGTGTCTTAGGTGTCGAATTAAGGTATCGTAAGATTCCAGGTTAGGGTCGGGTTTCAATTTGATGTTGGATCAACGAGTCTCATGTCCTATGGCTTGGGTCAAGGCCTAGGGTCAACAATAGGATCCAAGGGCTCGAGCATTGGATAGTAGGGAGGAGGATGGAGTGGGGGAAGGTGGATTATTTTAAAAAATTGGATCAACTTGGGCGGGTTACTTTCTAGCTCATTTTAGTCCAAGTAACTTTTGGGTAGCTCAATCCATTTATAACTCATACCATTTTGAATTTGTCCAATTTCAACCCAACAGACTTATTTAAAATCCTATATGCATGTTTTGTAAGTTGTCCGCTTGATTACACTGCTTATAAGTTGCTTGCTTGAGTTACTTGATTGCAAGCTTATTTAGAATATTGTATATTTAAATGAACATTTATAATATGATGTATTTATAACAAATATATTGAATGAAATATAATAGAAATGCACCTATCTCAAAATATACTTACCATGCAGGATGGTAAAGAGCTTGAGAAATTATTAGTCAAACAATTCTATTATCTTTACATGAATAAGTAAGTTATTTATGAAAAAGATGAGTTTAAGAAAAAAAATTGATCTTTAATCCAAAAGGCAAA
Organism: Solanum chiquidenum; assembly: GCA_029582725.1. Classification (NCBI taxonomy): domain Eukaryota; kingdom Viridiplantae; phylum Streptophyta; class Magnoliopsida; order Solanales; family Solanaceae; genus Solanum; species Solanum chiquidenum. The sequence goes on from JAJOOS010019561.1 coordinate 24,332, forward strand.
TATGATTTCAACCCATTATAAATATCAATAAAAATTGTGTTTTAGTCAACAACTCTAAAATAATTTTCACAAAAAAGCTCAAAATTACTTGAGAAAATAATGGTCATCACTAAGCACTTGATTTTCTTCACTTCTCTTCTTTTTGTCATTTTTTCTGCTCATGTAAGTATGATAAATACAAAAAAAAATTAAAAATTATTATTATATTGATTGTAACGACCCGTTATGTCGTTTTGAGCAGTAGAACTATTTTGATTTTTCCTGTAAAATTTTAAATGGATAATTTAAACTATTGTTTAACTACAAGTATTTAGTTGACAAATATTTACTAAATAAGTAATATAGTTGATAATTAATGGGTAAAATTTATTATTTATTTAATACTCTTTACCACTTAGCCCATATAATTAAATTAAATTAGTGAAATTTAGCACATTTTAATTCATAATTATTTTAAAGGAAATAAACTTGGCGATAACAAAATTTTAATTGTTAGATATAGGGTTGTTCATGGTTATGGTTAAATAACCAAACCGAACCGCAATCCGAATCAAACCGATTAAAAAACCCGATATTTGGTTGGATTTGGTTAGGTTTGGTTTTTGAATTTTGAAAACCGATACTATTTGGTTTGGTTTTGGTTTTACAAAAGAATATCCGCAAAAATAACCAAACCGAACCGTTAAATTATATATATAAATTTTATAATTATTTATATATTATTCATAAATAAAATATAAATATTTTATTAAATTTTAATTAACTTAAGTCTTTAACTT
>JAJOOS010019562.1:0-19171 GCA_029582725.1 Solanum chiquidenum
TAGGAATCAACAATGTAATTCACTAACATAAACATAATCTAAGTACAATTCTATAAACAAAGGGATCAACCCATAAATTTGCCCATAAGGCCATAATTCTCAACTCATCAATATACCAACAATTCAACATGAATAAGTATATATAAGCATAGGAAACATCAATCCAATCTAATCTAAACATAGTTTCATCAATAGAAATCATATTCACAAACACCCACATCCTAGGCCAATTTTAGAGAATTAGGGGATCATGGGTTCTTCAAGAATTCCTTTGAAAATTATATTAAAAACCTTAATTCCACATCAATTCATCAATAGAATGATTTAGAAAATCGTTTGACAAAGAACCCATGGTTAGATTGAAAATTGGGAATTTTGGTCTTTGAATCACTTTTGAAAATCTTTGATAGAACTCCTTGAATGAGAGGTTATTCAAGAATCAAGAGTTACCATACCTTAATTATTGAAGACCCATGAAATTGAAGAAGAAATCAGTTCAAAACCCATCTTCTAGCTTGAGCTTCATCGAGGTCTTCAATGGAGTTTTTTAGAGAATCTATTTTAGAGAGGGAAGGATCAATTGAAGAATGGGGTCTAATTCTAGGTTATGGGGTTTTAACCAACTTAAAATACCCTAAAATAGGTATAATAACCGTTTGTAATAATCCCCCAAAGTACCCCTCACTTAGTTGGACCATTTAAACAAGCCAAACTTGAGTTCTATTTTCGCAGATTTCGTCGGGAAACAAGTTCGTGACGCGGAGGTGTTCCCGCAAGTTTCTAGAAATTAAAATCCAAGACAGTAGAGTCCGATGTGTCTCCGCGTCACGGAGACACTTTTTGGCCCTTGGTGGAGCAGGTCCGCGACGCGGAGCCACTCCCTCCAAGCACAACTTGCAAGCTGCCTTGGCAGCTTGCTTGGCCAAGGGTTGGGGTCCTCCCGGGGACCCTTAGGGTGGTCCCGGGGCGTCGTAATCGAACGTTTTAACCCTAAAGACATTTATTAAGACACTAGGGTCACCTCCATTGATTTTAGACTCCAAACAACACATAAAAACATGAACAACATACTAGAACAAACCAACACGTAAAAGACTAGTTTCCGAACGTCTTGGTCGTCCCTTGATGTTTGACTTCCAAACTCTTTAAAACTTACTTAAAAGTCTATTTCTCATTATTTTAACAAGTTATTAATGCATAAAAACCCATGTGAGGCTCTACTTTATCCTACTTCACTTTGAGGGGTGTTACACTCTATTTGAACTCGTCTTAATTAATCTTTTGTGGGAAAAAATTAAAATAAAATGACCAATTTATAAATAGTAAGAAATTCACAGTCATTTAAAATAGCGATAGAATTCAAAAGTCATTAAAACATAAGAAGTCATAATAGTATCTTTGATCTCTGAGTTTCTCAAGTTTGAAAGTCACGATTTTAGCTTGGTATGTTTCAACATCAAAAACTTTGAGTTTATAGCAAATTCTTAAACATTGTTACTTTAGAAAAATCTATCCAAAAAGTTGTTAGCACGCACATTTTTTGCTCTTTTAAACACATGAAAGATAAATATATATAAAGCAAGACTTAGACCCTAGTACAACACATTTTAAAGTTGTATCAACCTAGCTCCAAAGAAAATAATATATACCACTCGTGAGGTGAACAATTATAACATGAAAATGTTCAAGAAACTTACCAGATCAAGAAAATTTTGGATCAACTCAATTGCATTCATTGGCACACCTTCACAAACCTTCGACGATTCAAATCGAGTAGTCGGTGATTTACAAGGTCTATTTTGATTTGGAAATATCTTTTCATGAACCTCACGATAAATAAAACACCCCTCATCACATGGTAATTCTACCCAAATTGGATTATTTGATTTCAAAAGTTCAACCATTTCATTCATAGTTGCAACAACAATCTCAAAAATAGTTGATTTCTTCCTATTATCATGATGAAATTCATAATTTTCTTGTGGTGATGGGGACATTATTGAGATATTGTTGTATTTATTGCATTTTCTCTAACGTTATTATTATTATTTTGATGAAAAGTAGAATGACATGAAGTGGGAGATCAACATATATTTTGGCTCAACAAACTTTCATTAGATGAATTTGATGGAGATTTGAGAGAAGATTTTTGTGGCGCCAAATTTGAACCTATCACAGAAGATCTTTCAAGAACACTTGGGATGATATTCGATATTCTTTAGTGCTGCAAAATAAAATAAAAAAATCCTAATTTACATACTATATTAAGTAATCATATCACAAAATCATCATATCATTGTCGTCATATATTATTTGATGAAATTTGTATTGTATACTATTTTATTAAACTTATCTGCAAGTTATATCAACGTAAAAATCTTTTATGTTGTTCTTATTAGCCCCTCATAAATTTTTATTTATGTGAAATTGATATGATATACTAGACATTCTAAAGAAGACATATGTTAATCGTATTTTTGTTTAACTCTTACAAGATGTTATATTTATTTGGAGAGAACTTCTTGATATTTATCTACTTAAAAAGGAGCCCAAATTTCTGAGACAAGTCATAATTTTTTAGATATGAAATATCTATAATAATTACTAAGTTCGCACATATTCAAATATAAACTGTGTATTGAAATATGAAAATGAGAAATGTATCAAGCAGAATATTTGATATAAAAGAATAAGTACATAAATAAAGTTGTTATTTGAAATTTCGCTTTGCATGGATGATTATAGGCTCACCATTCGTCAGATTGAGTTCTTGTATACAATTTCATTAGGAATAAACAATAAATACTACATGATTCAGAAACCTTCCAATAATGGTAAATTGAGTGACAACAATGCTTAAGAGTGTTGTACACAATAAAGAAACATCAACGATATCTTAGCGTAGATAAAGCATAAATGATTCCTTTTAAAATATCCGCTTAAGAATTATCTAGAAAAGAGATATCAAATATAGCCATAAATAAAAAAGTAATTAATTTTTTTGGTTAATAAACAAATAACAAGAATACAAACTAAGAAAATAAAATTTTAGTTAGAGTTGGAAATTAGCTTGTGGTTCATTTTAAACCCAACTCATCCCAAATAATCATTAACCCACTCATTTGTTTAATCAAACCATCATCACTAGACTGGGCAATAAAGACAAATCGACCATGTCGTAAAGATAGATAAGGTGTATGTCACACCCCGAGGCTACCTCGAGGACGTGGACACGGGATTTAGGATCACGAGTGACCCCAAGCTAACCCTGCTGGCATATCATAAGCATACTAAAAACAACTGAAACAAGAAATATTGTGCAGAATCTTAAAACATGAGATAAACTGAAATGATAGGGAATACCCAATACTATCTGAATATGTATAAACTGAGAAGAGTTTAAGACATTGAAATAAGACTTAAATACTAAAGATGAATATGTGTATGTCTTAAATAAGATGTTGGGACATGCCCCAGCTAACTCTAGTAAAATTGAAACTAAAATAAAAGACTAAAGTATAAAGAATCATGTCTATCGTCCTCGAAGAATGAGGACTCACCATTGATAGTTGCTGAACTGGAGATTGGGAACCGATCTATGTGGGATCTAAATACAAAGGGCCTAAACCTATATCACGAGAATATGTAGCGTAGAGTATGCGTCAGTACTTGAAAGGTACTGAGCATGCATGATAGAATAAAGCTGAATAAAATATATAACTGAACAAAGTGATAAAGTAATGATATAATCGGAACATGATATCTATGCTAAACATGTTGAATATGAACTAACTGAATGTAGTGACCAAGTTTATAGCATACTTAAACTGAATACTGAATTGTAACTGATAACCTGGTCAATACACTAGAATCTGTCTGTGGGAGCTACTAATAACCGACATAAAACTACATGAGCTAAATGTGGAGTCCGATGTATACGCCCCATCGAGAGGACTTAATATACCTTGTCAAGGGTATAGAGGCATGACTGGCGTGATCACTATGTTTAATGCCCACAGAGGGGACTTACCTAAGGGGGCACGTAGTTTTGGGACTATGAGGGTGACTGACCCTAGTCTGACTCAATATTAAGCCTAATCCCAATAGAATGTATAAAGTACAACATACCTCAAATAACTGGATAGCTCAAGATTCTAACATGCTAACAGAAAATACAACATTAAGTACTGATAATGAAACATTTATTAAACTGATGCATGTATAACTGTATAACCTGACCTAGCAAATGTAATTCATGAAATAAACGAATCTACACAACTAAGGTTCTGAATTTTATGCAAGAATTTAGCAACATAGTTACGAAAACATAATATTCTGATTAGGATTAATCTAACAACTAAATCATAACAATAATCTGAAGTTATAGAAACCCTAGGTCTGAACATAATTAAGGGAATTAAGAATCTGACTGAAATTTAGGGACCTAATAAGTGAAAGGAACCAACTAGTGAAATCCCACATACCTGGTGACAAAATGCATGGAGAAATATTTTGATTTCGGGGCTAGATATGAAGAAAACCTTGTTGTGTGTTCTTGAAGGACTACTCGACTTTTCTCTCTATTTTTCTCTAAGATCGATGAATTTTTAGTGAATGATCGATTCTAGTCTAAAACTGACAAAAACTACATAGTTTAGGAGCTAAACGATGTAGTTTAGGGGTCCAACGCATAGGGAAAAGACCAAATGACCCATGACTTAAAAGTCTGCCGTAGCTGACCACGACCCCTTTAACGGACCGTCAAAGGGACCACGGATCGTCAAGCTAGTCGTGGTCCTTGGTCCAGTAGCTACTGGTTTCTAGGACGAGCTTTCATGGGCAACACCACGGTCCTCGAATGAAGTCTAAACTAGCTAGATAGAGAGGGAAAGAGTTGCAAACCCTACCACTAAGTACTAGAAACTGATTTCTAGTTGAACTAAGTTCCAAGAACATGCAAATACGCTGAAAATGCAAGTATAAACTGAAGGAACATGATACTAAGACTGAATATACGCAAGAGTAACTGAAAAACTGGAGAGGAACTATTAGCTCAATCTCGAATGGAATCGGAAGGAAAGAGATGAAGATACTTGGCCTTCATGGCTGCTTCTGCTTCCCAAGTAGCTCCCTCTATAGACTGACTCCTCCACAAAACCTTAACTGAAGCGACTTATTTGTTTCTTAACCTTCGAACCTGACGATCAAGAATTTCAACTGGCACCTCCTCATAAGTGAGAGTATCCTTCCCAGCCACACTTTCTAAAGGTACTATAGATGTTGGATCACCCACACACTTCTTCAACAACAAAATGTGAAAGACCGGATGGACTGCTGCTAGTTCTGCTGGCAACTCTAACTCATATGCCAATTTACCAACCCTTTTCAAGATCCTGTAAGGGCCTACATATCTAGGACTGAGCTTCCTTTTCTTTCTAAATCTCATCACCCCTTCCATAGGTGACACTTTCAGGAAAATGCAATCATCAATTTGGAACTCCAAGTCCCTTCTCCTTACATTTGCATAGGACTTTTGATGACTCTAGGCTGTCTTATGTCTATCTCTGATGAGCTAAACTTTTTTCATAGCATCATGAATCGAATTTGGCCCTATCAAGGCTGCTTCACCTACTTCAAACCAGCCAACTGGAGATCTACATCTACGACCATACAATGCCTCATAAGGGGCCATCTGAATGATGGAATGGTAGTTGTTATTGTAGGCGAACTCTATAAGAGGAAGGTGATCATCCCAACTACCCTTGAAGTCGATCACACAAGCTCTCAACATGTCCTCTAAGGTCTTAATGGTATGCTCTACTTGACCATCCGTTTGTGGATGAAATGTTTTGATAAGATTGACCCAAGTACCAAGACCATTTTGAAATGACTTCCAGAAATGAGAAGTAAACTGCGGACCTCTATCTGATAGACAAAGGAACCCCATGCAACCTGACTATCTCATTAATGTAAAGCTTGGTGTAATCCTCCGCCGAATTTGTAGTCTTAAGATCCAAGAAATGAGCAGACTTAGTAACTCTGTCTATTATCACCCAAATGGAATCATGTTGTCTCCGAGTACGAGGTAAACCTGTAATAAAGTCCATGTTGATCACTTCCCACTTCCATGTAGGAATATTGATCTCTTGAGTCATACCTCATGGTTTCTGATGTTCTACCTTCACTTGCTCGCAATAGGGGCACTTAGCCACAAAGTCTGCTATATCCCTCTTCATGCCATTCCACCAAAAGACTTCCCGTAGATCACGGTACATCTTAGTGGCGCCTGGATGAATAGAATACCGGGAGTTATGGGCTTTTGCAAGAATCTGTTGTCTCAACTCACCCACCTTAGGAACACATAAATGACCCTGATAGCGAAGCACACCATCTCCCCCTTGGGAGAAAGCTTCAACCCTCTGATGATGAAATGTACCCTTCAATTGAAGCAATATAGAATCACTATCTTGTTTTCCCTTAACCGCCACTACCAATAAAGATTCTGGCACATTCTGAACTGTTACACCATCATCTAATATGCTCATGAGGCAAACTCCTAAGCGAGCAAGCCGATGAACATCCTTTGCTAATTCCTTTATTTCTTCCTCAACATGCCCTACACTACCCATAGATAGTCTTCTAAGAGCATCTGCTACTACATTGGCCTTACCGGGATGGTAAGGCACATTCATATCATAGTCCTTGAGGAACTCAAGCCATCTCATCTGGAGAAGATTCAAATCTTTCTGAGTGAAAACATATTAAAGGCTTCTATGGTCTGTGAACATCTACGTGAACGCCATACAAGTAATGTCTCCAAATCATAAGGGGAAATATCGTTGCTGCAAGCTCAAGGTAATGAGTCAGATAGTTCTTCTCATACACCTTAAGTTGTCTAGAAGAATATGATATAACCTTACCTTACTACATCAACACACCACCCAGGCCGACTCTGGATGCATCATAATAGCTCACATAACCGTCTGAACCCTTTGGTAGAGTCAAAACATGAGTTGTAGTCAACCTAGTTTTTAGTTCTGTGAAGCTCTTCTCACACTCATCTTACCATTGGAACTTAACCTTTTTCTGAGTTAAATTAGTCAATTGAGAAGCTATAGATGAAAATCCTTCCACAAACCTTCTGTAGTAACCAGCCAAACCAAAGAAACTTCTGATATCTGTAGGAGAGGTAGGTCTAGGCCATTGTTTCACTGCCTCTATTTTCTAATAATTCACTCCAATCCCTTCGCTTGATACTATATGCCCAAGAAAAGCAACTGATTGCAACCAAAACTCGCATTTGCTAAATTTAGCGAATAACTAGTGATCTTTGAGAGTTTGTAGGATAACCCTCAAATGAGTCACTTGTTCTTCATCATTCCTAGGGTAAATGAAGATATCATCAATAAAGACGATAACAAACAAGTTCAAATACTACTTGAACACCATATTCATCAAAACCATGAAAGTTGCAGGAGCATTGGTTAGTCTAAATGACATACCTACAAATTCATAATGACCATACTGAGTTCTGAAGTCTATTTTTGGAATGTCACTATCTCTGACTCTGAGCTAATGATAACCGGATCTGAGGTCTATCTTCGAGAAATGACTATCACCCAGAAGTTGGTCGAACAAGTCATCAATCCTTGGGATATGGTACTTATTATTGATTGTGACTTTGTTCAACTGCCGATAGTCAATGCCAATCCTGAGAGAACCATCTTTATTTTTCACGAACAACATTGGTGCACCCCATGATGAAATGGTAGGTCTATTGAAGCCCTTATCTAGAAGATCTTTTAACTGCTCTATTAATTCCTTAAGCTCAGTTGGAGCCATTCGATAAGGAGGAATGGAAATAGGCTGGGTACCTGGAAGAAAATCAATTCCAAAGTCGATTTCCCTTTTGGGAGGAACTCCGAGAAGATCTTCGGGGAAAACTTCTGGGAACTCATTACCTACTGGAACTGACTCAAGAGTTGGTGTTTCGCAACTTGAATATTTGATGCTTATCGTGACCAATGACACTAACTACGGTTCGAGTGTCTACGATCATCGATTATATAGTAACCCAACCAAGGGTTGGGGTCGTGTCCCAAGGGAGCGGTTTTGAGAATTGATAGAAAAATAAAATATAGTTCTAACTAGTCGTAGCTAAAGAAATCAACGATTAAAAACATTGTAAATCAAAAGTGGGGACACAAAAGTGTCAAATATCAAATTGGGGGTTTTGTCACAAGAAAGTAAAAACAACAAAATTAACAAGAAAATCAAGTGTGGGGACGAGTTCTTGGGGTGTGACCATAATACAAGTTGAGATAAATAGGTAGGTACATGCTTTCGATAGAAAATTTGCAAGATAATAGTGATTAGGCTAAGCTTTAGATGGAAATAAATTCCCTCTCGGGCAACTTACCCCGTTTCAAATACGCTCCTCTCGGACACCCATTTGCCGCATGAAGACCAGCCTACGCCTTACCACACCCACTCTCTCGAGCTGAGTGTTAGGATATGGGACTAAGGCTCACCCTCTCGGGCTGAACCTCATGTCAACCCACTCCTTAGGCCATCAGTCTAGTGGTCTTGGTTTTGTGACGTCCCTCTCAGGCAAGCCGAAAACACATGGGTGGTTTTGTATTTGCAACTACAAACCCATTAACTTAAACAACAACCACTAGGTGAAATCACCATCAAAATATATCTAACCTATCAGCAAGCAAAACCCAACAATAATATCAACACATATTTGCTAAATCACACCCCAAGAATGGGGTTTTTTTAGCCACACATCAAGAAATAACAAAATACACCTAAAATGATAGTGAAATCAAATGGGTATAAGAAATTAAACCTTGATTTAAGCAAAGGAAGATGAATAGAGAAGACCCACTTCCAACTTGGGGAAGATAAACTCCTTTCTTCAAGTTTCCAAAACCCTCTCCAAACTTGAGAGTAAAAAGTATTAAAAATATTGTCTAAAATTTGATAATAAAAATTATGATACTAAAATCTGATACTAAGCTATAAATCTCAACGAGTATTTATAGTTTTTAAAAATATGTGTTGTGGCGGATCACTCGGCTACATTAGTCGGAATCGTCGATCAACTCGGCGATACACCCTTTGGTGTAGTTCATCGCCATCTTGCACTGTCCTTCAGCATCGTCGTGCGCTGTGTCATTTGGTGACATAGTACTGCTTCGCGGAACTATTTGGTGACATGCTGACTGCTCCATTTTTCCGCCGACTTGATCCTTTCCTTTAGGGCTCAGCACACTGGAACAAAAGGCGAAGTGAGACCCTTCGGCGATTCGACAAGTGAACTCGGCGATCCTCAGGCCTTCATTTTCTTGTTCTTTTCAGCCTTTTAGTTCCTTTTTGCGCCTAAGTGTCCAGGCTTCCACTCAAACTTCAAATATCAGAAACTTAAGCATTTTCATCAGATATTGAGATAAAATAAGCATTTGAGGAAACTATTTCTATTAAAATAAAGCCCTAAATGAGTCCAATTTGTGGACTCATCAATCCTTAACCCGAACTAGATGAGAGAGATACCCCTTAGAAATCATCTTTCTGGCCTTAAGGTAGAAAATGAATCGACCTATAGGCACTGAGCTACTACCCTTCCACTCTAATATTGGCTCATCTAGACACTGAAAATGAAAGATCCTAGATCTACAATCGACTAAGGCATAATAAGAAAATAGTCAATCCATGTCTAGAATGATATCAAAGTCTACCATTTCTATCTCTACAAAATCTACTGAGGTGACTTTCAGAGACACTATGACAAGGAATTTTTTGTACACCCGTCTAACTATAACTGGTACACAAACTGTAGTAGAGTCTGAGAAGGGTTATGGAAGAGTTTTTGTACTGACACTGAAGTTTACTATTATATAGGGAGTCACAAAAGAAAGATTAGCCCCTGGATGTATCAAAGCATATATATCTAAATGAATGACTCGTAACGTACCAGTGACCACATAAGGAGAATTTTCCTGGTCCTGGCGAGCCTGAAGAGCATACAACCTGTTCTGGCGCTGACCAAAATTTGTACCAGATGAAGCACCCTGCTGAATTGGGCGACCTGCTTGTGCAGCTGGAGCTGTAGACTAAGCCCTACTATTATTACCTCCTTGAATCTATTTAGAAGAAGGACAATTTCTCAACCTGTGACCAGTCTTACCACACCCAAAACATCTTTCCTTCCCTACAAGACCCTCGCCCGGATGGTTCTTACCACACTTAGTACAAGTTCGGTAGGTTTCATTACCTGAAACACTCCCCTGAGACTTAGATCCTGATGTCCTACCTTTATGATCATGTCGATACCTGGAGGATGGAGCACTCACTGATGAAGGTGCTGGAGCTGAAGATATCTACTAAGACTGCGAGCGATTTTCACCACCCGATTTCTGTTGAGATTAATCAAAGTTACCTGTCCTAGCCCTCTTATTATCCTTAGAATGTTCCCTAAGCTTGTCTCCCTAAACATGTTGAGCATGAGTCATAAGCCTAGAGATATTCATATCTTCTAGTAACATAGCATTTCGACACTCTGTTTTCATCAAGTCGGATACCCCATACAGAAACATATTCATTTGTTCCATTGGATCAACAACCATGTGAGGAGCATACCTGGAGATTTAGGTGAACTTGAGTTAATACTCTTCCTGGTCCTGGCGATCCTGAAGAGCATACAACATATTTTGGCGCTGACTGCAATCTTTACCAGATGAAGCACCCTGCTGAGTTGGGCGACCTACTTATGCTGTTGGAGCTGTAGTCTAAGCCCTACTATTATTACCTCCTTGACTCTATTTAGAATAAGGACAATTTCTCAACCTGTGACCATTCTTACCACACCCAAAACATCTTTCCTTCCCTACAAAACCCTCGCCCGGATGGTTCCTACCACACTTAGTACAAGTTCGGTAGGTTTCATTACCTGAAACACTCCCTTGAGACTTAGATCCTGATGTCCTACCTTTATGATCATGTCGATACCTGGAGGATGGAGCACTCACTGATGAAGGTGCTGGAGCTAAAGATATCTACTAAGACTGCGAGCGATTTTCACCACCCGATTTCTGTTGAGATTAATCAAAGTTACCTGTCCTAGCCCTCTTATTATCCTTAGAATGTTCCCAAAGCTTGTCTCCGTAAACATGCTGAGCATGAGTCATAAGCCTAGAGATATTCATATCTTCCAGTAACATAGCATTACGACACTCTGTTTTCATTATGTCGGATACCCCATACAGAAATATATTCATTTGTTCCATTGGATCAGCAACTATGTGAAGAGCATACCTGGAGAGTTGGGTGAACTTGAGTCCGTACTCTTGGAATGACATGCTACCTTGCCTCAAATTCATGAACTCCTGAGCTTTTGCCTCCTTAAACTCTCTCCGGAAGAACCTATCTAGAAAAGTCTTACTAAACCACTCCTAAGTGATAGAAACTACATCCATACCCCTGTTTTCTTTCCATTGAGTAAACCAGATGTGAGCTACATCCTTAAGTTGGTAGGATGCCAACTCTACCCTATAATTTCCAATCACTTGCATCGCTCCAAAGATCTTTTTGACCTCATCAATAAAGTTCTGGGGATCCTCACCAACCTGCGACCCTAGAAACTCAAGTTAATTCATCCTAACAAAATCATGAACACTAGTTGCAGTTGACCTAAGATTGGTGTTAGTGGGAACTGGGGCTTGATGATTGTTCTGGTTAGTCATATTATGAGCCAAAAGTTGAATAGCGTTTCGAAACTCTACATTCATAACCTCTTTGTCTGGAACTGGAGGAACTGCGCTAGCGGTGTGGGCATTTGCATTCCTTCCATAAGCTCTAGAGGAGGCATGATCTAAAAATGTGTAATGATGGATTAGAAAGAGAGGTCATACTAACACACGATAAGAATATAAAGAAAGTGAAGTTTTCCTAAAACACTTCGTAGCCTCCCTCTCATTAGATGTGGTGCACTTCACACCCATGAAAAGCACTCTACTTAGTGCATTTTTTCAGACATCCTAGGACACTTAAACCTAATGCTTTGTTACCAAGTTTGTTACTCCCCGAGGCTACCCCCAGGACGTGGATACGGGATATAGGATCACAAGTGACCCCAAGCTAACCATGATGGCATATCATAAGCATACTAAAATAAACTGAAACAAGAAATATTGTACGAAAGCTTAAAACATGAGATAAACTGAAATGATAGGTAATACCCAATACTAACTGAATATATATAGACTAAGAAGAGTTTAAGGTACTGAAATAAAACTCAAATACTAAAGTTGAATCTATCTATGTCTGAAAAAAGCCTCTAGCGGACTAGAGATGCTGGGACATGCCCCAGCTAACTCTAGTGAAACTAAACCTAGTACAAAATACTAAAATATAAAGAATCATGTCTATCATCCTCAAACAATGAGGACTCTCCACTGATAGTTGTTGCACTGGAGATCAGGAACTGATCTATGCATGAAGTGAATGCTGAGAGCCTGAACATACATCACGAGAAGACGCACAGTATGAGTCAGTACTAGAAAGGTACTGAGCATGCAGGATAGAATAAAGCTGAATTAAACATATAAATGAACAAACTGATAAAGCAATGATAATATGAACATGATAAATATGCTAAATATGTTGAATATGAACTAACTAAATGTAGTGACCAAGTTTATAACATACTGAAACTGAATATTGAACTCTAACTGATAACCTGGTCAATACACTAGAATCTATCTGTGGGAGCTACTAATAACCGACATAAAACCACATGAGCTAAATGTGGAGTTCGATGTATACACCCCATAGAGAGGACCCAATATACATTGCCAAGGGTATAGAGGCATGAATGGCGTGATCACTAAGTATAATACCCATAGAGGGGACTTACCTATGGCGTGATCAATTTCTTAAGCTCAGTTGGAGCCATTTTGTAAGGAGGAATGGAAATAGGCTGGGTACCTGGAAGAAGATCAATTCCAAAATCGATTTCCCTTTTGGGAGGAACTCCGAGAAGATCTTCTGGGAAAATATCTGGGAACTCATTACCTACTGGAACTGACTCAAAAGTTGGTGTTTCGGAGCTTGAATCCTTGATGCTTATCGTGACCAACGACACTAACTAAGGTTCGAGTGTCTACGATCATCGATAATATAGTAACCCAACCAAGGGTTGGGGTCGTGTTCCAATGGAGCGGTTTTGAGAATTGATAGAAAAATAAAATCTAGTTCTAACAAGTCCTAGCTAAAGAAATTAACTATTAAAAACATTGTAAATCAAAAGGGGGGACACAAAAGTGTCAAATATCAAATTGGGGGTTTTGTCACAAGTAAGTAAAAACAACAAAAATTAACAAGAAAATCAAGTATGGGGACGAGTTCTTAGGGTGTGACCGCAATACAAGTTGAGATAAATAGTTGAGTACATGCTTTCGATAGAAAATTTGCAAGATAATAGTGACTAGGCTAAGCTTTAGATGGAAATAAGTTTCCTCTCGGGCAACTTACCCCGTTTCAAATGCGTTCCTCTCGGACACCCATTTTCCGCATCAAGACCAGGGTATGCCTTACCCCACTCACTCTCTCGAGCTAAGTGTTAGGATATGGGACTAGGGCTCACCCTCTCGGGCTGAACTTCATGTCGACCCACTCCTTAGGCCATCAGTCTAGTGGTCTTGCTTTTGCGACCTCCCTCTCGAGCAAGCCGAAAACACATGAGTGGTTTTGTATTTGCAACTACAAACCCATTAAATGAAATCACCATTAAAATACATCTAACCTATCAGCAAGCAAAACCCAACAATAATATCAACACATATTTGCTAAATCACACCCCAAGAATGGGGTTTTTTTGCCACACATCAAGAAATAACAAATACACCTAAAATGATAGTGAAATCAAATGGGTATAAGAAATTAAACCTTGATTTAAGCAAAGGAAGATGAATAGAGAAGACCCACTTCCAACTTGGGGAAGATGAACTCCTTTCTTCAAGTTTCCAAAACCCTTTACAAACTTGAGAGTAAAAAGTACTAAAAATATTGTCTAAAATTTGATAATAAAAATTATGATACTAAAATTTGATACTAAGCTATAACTCTCAACGAGTATTTATAGTTTTCAAAAATATGTGTTATGGCGGATCACTCAGCGACATTAGTCGGAATCGCTGATCAACTCGGCGATACACCCTTTGGTGTAGTTCATCGCCATCTTGCACCGTCCTTCGGCATCATCGTGCGCTGTGTCATTGGGTGACATATTACTGCTTTGCAGAACTATTCGGCGAAACGCCGATTGCTCCCTTTTTCCTCCGATTTGATCCTTTCCTTCAGGGCTCAGCACACTGGAACAAAAGGTGAAGTGCGACCCTTCGGTGATCCTCAGGCCTTCATTTTCTTGTTATTTTCATCTTTTTTGTTCCTTTTTGCGCCTAAGTGTCCATGCTTCCAGTCAAACTTCAAATACCTAAAACTTGAGCATTTTCATAAGATATTGATATAAAATAAGCATTTGAGGACACTATTTCTATTAAAATAAAGCCCTAAATGAGTCCAATCTGTGGACTCATCAACACCCCCAACTTAAACTTTTTCTTGTCCTCAAGCAAACTCAAGTTCTGCTGTTCAAAAACGATGTCTAAAATAGTACTACACAAGACTCAATCATGAATGTACACAACAAGACTTCAAACTACTTATGCAAAGATTCAACTATGTACTCAAAGATTCAAGTTGTGACACACCAATATCAAAGATTCTCATGTTCACAATACTTTCTACTAATGTATGTTCAAGCTCAATGAAAGTATCTGAATGCCCTCACACAAAAATGATTTCATATTCACACATAGAGGCTACTCAATTTAAGACCACGAATCAGATGCAACGCTCACACTCAAAAAGAGGAACACAATGCATGTTTTCACCCATAGGTTTGCCCTTATTTTCCAATCGACTTTCGATTCGGCTTACTCAAGATCAAAAAGGTCTTTTCAAGGCTTGTAATGGGGCTGAGTGTAAAGGTATGGTCATTTAGGCTCAGTGACTTCTTCATCCTCGTGAGATGTGGTATTCTCAAGGCATCCCCTTCTTTTCCTTAATCAATTCTTTTTCGAGTGCTTCTAAGTCATCTTTTTATTCATCTCCATGGATTGCTTGGAAACCCAATTTATTTTGTACTTTTATTCCACAACTTTTCTTTTTCTCTTTTTTTTAATATGGAGGGTTTCCATTTTTCCGCAACAAAATGGGTTAAGGAAGACTTCTTCTTGCACTTCTTGACTTCCCCTTTTCCTTTTCACCACACCCCCAACATAGGCTTTTGGCCTAAGTTGGCTATTCACTAAATCATAACTCTAGAGGCTTATAGGTAGTGGGTTAAGTAAGGTCTAGGGTTCAACAAGATTCTTCCAAAGAAAGGTAAGGCTCAAGGGGTGTTCAAAAGAGTTTCACACGCTCACGGGTAGGCCACAAAAGAGGTATATGTCAAATTGGCTCACACTCTTCAAAAGTTGCCTAAGATCATCTCAAGAGGACACCTTACTAAATCAATCAGACTAACGGGGTAATTCTAGGTTTATTCATGCATGGTTCAGAGTAAGCTAATCACACAAGGCATCAACACTTAAGTCAAACAAGACTACACACTTTCACTAGTATGCAACGGTCATTACAAGAGAATCAATTCGTTAAATGGCTAATTACAACAAGATGCAAAGAGTTCACATATTGTCTATGCAACTTTATTTGGTCTCGTTGTAGCCGCACATTCTTGTTCGTTTGATTAAGAACACTATTCAAGTCATCAGTATTGATCGGAACTGAGACTTAAATTCTGCACTATTCAAGCGGTGGTGAAAATTTTTGAAAAATAATTTTTTTTTGGAAGGGTCGAAATTTGAATCACTTAAAATCAAAAAGAGGAGCCATGAGCTCAACATCCATGAAAGGCAATATATAACAAGAAACAGACAACCCAAATATAAAACATGAATCACAAATAGCACACAAAAGGTGAGCCTCACCCCACCACAAATAAAAGCTATTTGTCCTCAAATGCAATTAACGCATAATTTGAAAGGCAAAATAAGGAAAGAAAGAGAGGGAGGTAAAGAGGGGATCCTGGATAATAGGTCGCTTCATCTATCTGGGCATCAGTACTCGGAGTGGCCACCAGAAGAGCCAGCTCCACTGGATCCATCGGCAGGAGACTTTGCCAAGAAAGCTTGCACAGCAGCATCTATCATGATTTCTTCAGTCTCGGCTATGTCGTCCGCTGTAACTTCCTTAAATATCTCATCGTCTGTTTCTGGCTCTGATTCAGGATTAGTTGTATGCCCCATTCCATCTCCATATCCTGCAGTAGTCTGAGGCATTTCAGGCATATCTGGAATCGCTACTGTTCCAAAGACCATGGACAGATCGGTGGACTTCATGTGGTCTATATCTTTTCACAGTTCAGCAATAGCAACTTTTAAAGTTGTCCCCTCCTCTGTGGATCCTTGGTTGTGCTCAAACACCGCTATTTTGGCCGCTAAGGCATTAATGGTAGTGCTCAGAGGTGGCACTGCATCAGTTAAGGCAATCTGGATCATGCCTGGAACAGAGGCCTCTAGGCGAGCAGCTCCACGATCAGTAGAAAGAGCCATCTTTCCCATCCGAAGTAGGGACGCCCAAGTGAGTGGAAGTCAGGAATCAGCAGCAACAGTGGTAGGTTTTGGCGATCGTGCAGCAGCAGAAGAACCTGGAGAATCAACGGGAGTAAAGTGACAATGGATATACCTGAAGGCCCAGGAGTCAGAGTAGATAGAGGTCCCTCTGCAGGCGATGATTCTGTGTTTACTAGCTTTATCACTTCTACATCCTTCTTGACATCTCGAGGCACCTCAGCTCATTTTCCTTGATCACGATGATCAAGAATAGAAATGGAAGTGAGGTTTGGCTCTGTCTTGTATGCATGAGTATCTCTGAAGCAATTATTGTACCCAAGTTTATCTGCATCTCCTCTATGATGCAACCTAGGCAAGCTATCTTCGCAAGGCAAAGGATCGACTCATTTTAGGATGGCATAATTGTGTTGATGATAAAACCGAACCAGAACCTTGCGGCTATGTTTAGTTCTTTCTTTTCAATCGAAACTCCTTCCGCCGCCCACTTTGGAGTTTCATCTATAATTAGTGGGGCTAACCACTCTTTCATCTCATCTAGCTTCTTTGTTCTGATCAAGTACTGGCAGTGATCCCCAATATTTGTGAGCATGCTCAAGACTACATTGATTTCCTTATTATCACACTTAACTCTCCTGCCTCTGACAACTACATAGCTAACTTCTTTGAAGGTTGCTGCCAGTATCTTTTACTAGAGTATTCGTGTATTATATGAATTGTAGAACTCTCTTACCCATTTTGGAATATAAGGGCCACGGGGTTTGGTGAATATTTGGAATTTGTGGTATCTCAGACACTCCATTATCTCTGGGTATCTATCTATAACCCCTTCTATGGACAGACACTTTTCTTCTTGAATTTTCCTCAGCCCCTCAGCCTTTACTTGATTTATTGATTTAGGCTGAGGACCTGTACTAGAGGTGCTATTACCATTGTCTGCGCTGGAACTGGAGGTGTAGTAATTGTAGGCTGGGGAGTCCTAGCCCTGGATGAATCATTCAGCTTCTTAATTCGCCGCTCAACCCTCTGTGCTATTGACATATCATTCTCATCAGAACCCACACCTTTGCTTTTAGATGGGTTGGGGTCATTTCTATAAAATCCATTATGTTCAGTGCTTGCATCTGATAATTCAAGGGCCTTGTGTTTGCCCTTCCTTTTTTCGCAAGTTTTGGAAAGTTTAGCAACTTTGCTTCTGAATGTATCTGCATCCTCGTTCATTATAATCCCTTTATTCTATTCGGGGTGGCTTGCTTCTTCCTGCAACTTTGGATCTAGCCATTTCTGCAAAGAATTTGAAAAAGTTAAAACAACTAAATTGAGTTTAGAGAAACACAATTACAGAAGGACTTGCCGAATAGATCGGCGAATCGCCGACTGATTTTGGTGATCAATATTTCTGACCGAAAGTTTCAGAACACTGATTACAAGCAGCATGAAGTTAAAGGCAAGATGGGATAATTTGGTGAATCGCCAAGTAATTCGGCAAACTCGCCTTAGCACGCTGATTAGTCTAAATTCATCAAAAAGGCACATCACAAGACATAGGATGAAATTACTTGCAATGAGAGCATACATATCACAATTAAATGCAGGGTTTGGAGAGCCAACCTTTTAGGCAGATTAGATCGAGATTGTGATGCTAAGTAGCTGGTTATCACAAATCCAAGCACTACTCAGGCAGCTAAAATACTTACAAGTTGAAAAAATGCTGAGAATACTAAGTACGTGCGATTTTGTGAGAATCGAGAGTGAGGGGGGTATGTAAAAAGGTTGAAAGTTAATGCCTGTGGTTTTATAAAACCCATCCAGATCTCACCCATTCGGCGACATTAGTAGGATTTGCTTCGCTACTTGGCGATCCACCGAGTTTTCATCTTTCTCGCCGAGTTTTACAGGATCCTTAGTCAAAGTGAGGATCCAAACGGCTGTCTTTGTAGCGGTCGCCGATCTTGTCGGCGCTTCGCCAATTGGACTTGAGTAATTCATCATGAACTTTTCACAAACTTTTCATGCCCCAATCCTACAAAATCAAAACACCTTTATTTCAAAAATAACAAAATTAAAGTAGTTAAGGGTTTTGGGTTGCCTCCCAAACAGCGCCTTAGTTAACGTCGTGGCACGACACGGGGTAGCACCTAGATTTCACTTTTGGGGTCAACCAAAACATCATTTGGCAACCCCTTGTCTTGTGCCTGATGGAGATTAGGAATTACATGACCCAAGAGAGTTTCAATTAGTTGGATAGAACTAGGGTGAGAACTGCTCATCTGATTTAGCACTTCTACATTTTCTCTAATCTCCTCTAGCAATCTTGAAACGACCCCAAAAATGCCCGAAAATGTGCTTCGGAAACACCTATAATTGTAATTTCCATATATCTCAAAATCCGTGCATGATTTCGGAAATTAGACTTCATATTCTTATTCAGGGGGTCAAATTGAGTGGGAAATGGGTCTAACCCGAATTTTAGA
>JAJOOS010019563.1:0-23707 GCA_029582725.1 Solanum chiquidenum
GTTAAAATTTAGAGAAATTCTTGGTCACTCTAATAATTCGGTATACTATAAGCTCATAACCTCTACTCACTATCAAATGCCTATGTAGCACATCATAATTGTTTGTATCGTCCCATCAACAAAGTAGTTTCAATCCCCTCAAATCCTCATTAATCATATAAAACTGTAGGTCCACACCGTTAATCATCAATAAGTTACCTATCATAATTTGAACAATCTAGCTTAATATAACCATATAGAATCTTCCACACATTATTGCTTGTCACCCAAACAAAAACTCAATCTTTAAAGAAGTCGATGATAAATTCCTAGGAAGTCTGTACCAAACTAGTTCATATCTCACAGTCATATCTAAACTCATAGTCAAAAATCAATACATACTTCAACTACAAACCAATGGCTTATACGAGAGGTTTTATTCCTTCATTTTTGTTAAATCTTTTCCATGACATAAAATTCTAAATATCTTGAACTTTTCAATACACCAGACTATTGTTCCTTTTGTTGTCTCGCTCACCAATCTTATTCTTTGGCCAACAACCCTTGACATTTTTACCTTATCCTCTAAATAAAAACGTTAAATGACACCCTTCCTTAGGTCCATTGAAAAACCAAAATAACACACTTTATGACTCAAATCATGTACAAGTCCTTCCAAATGTTCAATATTCAAAGCGATCGATCATTTCTTACCTTATCTATCCATACCTTGACAAAACATACTATCACGAACATAAACTCACCATGAAAACTTGAACTTTTGAATCCAACTGTGTAACACAATCCCATTATCTATCAACATTAGCTCATACCTTGAAGATCTTTATGAATTCATGTATCTTAGCCTATAATTGATCGCCTCTCTATTGATCTTACCGTAACCTTCGTTAAAATTCAATTGTACAATTACCAAACTCAAAACAATAAAGCACTTATCATCACACTCGAGTCAAACGTCTATATACTTCTTTCTCAAATCTTCTCCAAAAACTTTTAACTGATATAAATGACACGTAACACTATCACCATAACCATAGTAAAACAGATGGAACCACATGTATTTATACCTCAATTCTCAATCCCTTTGAAGATACCTCTTTAGCCCTTGCAATAAGAGAAAATATTCTTGCTCTCACATCTTTTCGAAGGGTACACTACATCCCACTATTTTTTCATTATGACTCTAGTTCATTTCAATTCTATTCGAGTGGTGTCTCAGCACCTCCCATAACTTTCCATGCAACCACTTTACTCGTCAAATAGTAGCAAATCATGACATTCAATACTCGCAAGTCGTCATTACCAAAAAAAACAAATCCATTTAACCAACAATCTTTATCGTATAGTTACATCTTTGTATAATCCATCATGAACTCTTATTATCGTTATACTTAGTAGCCATTGCCATCATCTAGAAGTCAACCTTGTCATCGACATGACATCTTAATCTAGTTATACCAACCAAAATCAAAGGACTAACCCAATTTTATACACACTTTCTTACTAAAATTCTCAATTACGTTCACACAAGTATACTCGTTGAGACTTCCTTTACCTATAAGCTTTCATCCTAATGTTGATCCACTTCCAAGGAGCTTACGGTGAAATCAACACTCATCTAAAATCCTCAGATACATTTCACAACCTAAACACATCAATATCATACCAAAGATCCACCACTAAAAGCTTCCTTATAAATAATGCTTAACCCATCCATCCGCAGTAACAACCTAATTTGTTTCTCAAATGTAAATGCAACACCGAATCTCATTATACGACCATATTATACAATTTATAACTCTTTAAGTAATTAGTATTCGCACTTGATAATTGACGTATCCATTTCCATGTACCACTAGTACCACATCGTGAAAGTCTATTAGATCCACCACTAGAACACATCATACCTACTGAGTAGATCATATCCAAATAGATCACACATTTCTACCCATCGAATAGCTGTAAAATATCACCAAATCAGTTCTGTATCTAGCCCAAATTATATGCATTCTTTCTTAGATCAGGTCGATAGTAGAAGCAAGACACTCCATAAATCTGACCAAGTAAGAATCAATACCATTATAGTAGTCGTATCATGACCTTCTTTGATATAAATAAAATATAGAAAACCGTAGTAAAGTTTCTGACCTCAATTGGTGCAACATCATTCTCATCATTCGCAAAGCAACCCATTCATGTTATGATAACTTTACTAATTGTAGTTTCCAAAGGTACATGTCCATTATCTAGCCATCCTTTTAATCATTTCACTTTCAATTGTTAAACCACTCTAAATATCGTATATACCACACAAGTACTCTTCACTTTACTAGGGTAACTAACCTTACACAACCCCTTCAAATTGTTAAACATCCTAAATCTAATAACACATCATTTCCATAAGTATATTATATTACTTCAACCTTAATACTACATCTAACATTTAAACTACACAAGACATCAACTACTCATATGAGGAACCACACACGATTCATCCTTAAAGTGAAAGTGAATGGAGTGAAGTGATAAGAAATAAAACCGGACCAAGTACGCACTATAGAGATCCAAGAAGATTTTTCCTAAACATAGATATAGCCTCTCGAAGATAAGTACAGACGTCTCCGTATCAATCCTTGAGACTCTACTTAGACTCGACTTATATACACGTGAGACCTATTAACCTGGGGCTCTGATACCATTTTGTCACGACCCAAAAATGGACGTGAAGGCACTCGTCTTAAGCCACCAAGACAAGTCAGCCTAAAACTCAACCATTTCAATAAAATGCGGAAATTTTTATAATAAACTCAAAAATACCCCCAAAATTTGGTTGTCACGTGTACAAGCCTCTAAAGTATTACAATTGAATCAAAAGAAAAATACAAGTTTCATATGACATTGTTTCTAGAGTAGAACAAAATCATAAACAGGAGTAAAAAGGTCTGCTGAGTTGACAAACAGCTACCTAATAAATCTCCAAGAAGCCTCGGAAAAGAAAAGAATATATCACAAAGGTCCAGGCTAGTAACCTACAAAAAAATGTAGTAGCAAGGGGTGAGTACCAAACCACGCGGTACTCAGCAAGTAAACCTCTAAACAGAAGCTAAGGTGATAAAATACGGATACTCCTTACACCCCAACCGAACCTCCATAACTACAACATGCATAAAATCAGCCCAACCAAACAATTCACAATTCACATAGCACATATCTCAACAACAACATTCTAACAATCACATATTCTCAACAACAAGCTCAATATTCATCAATTACAATCTTTAGGACTACAACCTTCTTAAAACCAGCCCAACCTAACAGTTCACAATTCACATAGCACATATCTCAACAGCAACACTCTAACAATTACAAATCCTCAACAACAAGCTCAATATTCACCAATCAAAGTTCCACATAAATGAACTCACAAGATCAGCAAAACACAATATCAAATTCACTAATGATAAGTATGTGCAATGCAATGGAATGCAATGTCAAGTATAGTGATGCATGTCTGACCTAGTGATACACACCCGCTGTCTCTTAGTCCGGGACCCATGGGAGACATATCTATCCATGAATCCATTGCAGCGCGCGATACGACCCTCGATAATAGTAACCATCACGGCGCGTGATACGTCCCTCAAAATATAGTATCCATCACGATATGCGATACGTCCCTCGAAATGGTACATCCTCTTTAATTTCTTATTCTTTCTCAATTCACATATCACTTGTCACAACCATGTCTCAAAACAATGCAAATGACATGTTCACACAAATAATGAGGAGATGACCATTTTCATAACATTGCACAATTCACAACAACACAATCATGATACAATATCAACAATAATTCAACAAGTCTTTCAAACCTTTATCAATCCTCAACACATCACACAGAAACAATTATAACATTGCTTTTCATTACCCCTTTTTCCATCATTAGAATTAATCAATGTGGACAACTCAACCCATCACCAAGTCTCAATACCCCCAAACACATATTACAAGGAAATACACGAATTACATACACTTAACAAGGGTTTAGAAATCCACTTGCCTCAAATAATCGAACAATCACTCCGAGACTTGAGCCTTCCCTTTTCGTTGTACTTCCAACTCAAAGAAATCTATTCGCATTAATAATCACAATAAGATTTTGAAACTAACAACACCCATTTTACTATAGGTCTAGCCTAGACCCAAAAACCCACTCAATTTATAATTCAGTTCCTATTCTTGGTGCCAATTAATATATCAACTTTTCATAATTTCTTTCCAAATTTCAAGCCTAGGATTAAGTCTTCATTCCTCCAAGTAACCTAATATTAATAATATTCATAAAAATGTAATACACCTAATATATAATTACCTATTTCAATATAGTAAAACTTGAATTATAGTATGATAATTATAAGAAGGATCCGTAAATAAATTAAATCTCATCGAGGAATACAGTGTTACAAAAAATCATCAGCACCTTCGCTGGGCACCACCAACTGCAAGCAAAATTATCACTTCCTCATTCTATACCCACTGAACACCTTAGCCTTTAATATCATATTCCACATTAGCAAGGTCTTGCATAATTTAGCCCACCAACATGACACCCACCAATAAGAATAACGATCTTAAGCAAATATTAAAACTAATTCGTTACCTCTAACATATAGTAATAATAAATTAACAAAATTTAACCTTTATGTATGTACTCAATTCATTGTTTAAAGGTGTACCTATCTGAAACATGAAGTACGGCCGCAGTTTTTCCTCTCTTGTTCATCCGCCTAGGTAAGTTTCTGCCTTCTCTTTATTTTCTTTTATAAATTAATTATGTATTAAAAGTAATAATCCCTAATAACATATTTTATTACAGATTTGACCCATTATTATTAAAAATAATCAAATTACCCACAAATTAATTAACTATAGTTAAATGACTATTCAAAATTATCAAAAAAATGACCTTCCAGGTCCGGGTCATTACACTTTATTACAAAAATCTTTTCGTAAATTTGGTGGAATCATCCATCCTTTGTTCTTAACTACTACAAATGAATTGATTCACATTCTAAATTTCTTGATAGAATTACCTGCACTATCTCACTGTCTGCGGGATTCGACTCTGACTCTTAGTTCGATATTTTTATTGATGACAAGCGCTTACTCTTTGAACTTCTTTTAAGGGTAGTTTGAGTGTCATAAAAAATTGTGCCTTTATCAGGGAATGATGGTTAAGAATTCCATTTGAGAAATTAGTTTGTGAATTTGTTTAGTTGCAGTAGATAGTTGCTTGGTGTTGTCATTTGTTGATTTGTAGGTATAAAACATAAGTGACCACAGTAGTGACAATGATAGTCACAACGGCCAGAACGACAATATGAGTGATTTGAATGATATGCATATGTACATCATTCAAACCACGAGAGCTATCTTGTTACCTTATAAAGCAGGGAGAATAGTTTTTCATGTAATCGAAACAATGCTACAACTGCTCCAATTGAGAGGAATGTTCGGGGGTTTAGCTCATGAAGACCCCCCATGAACACCTTCAGAATTTTGTGGATGTATGTTTGTTGTTTTTGTTGAAGAACATCTCACGAGAATCTATAAGGTTGAGATTATTCCCGTTTTGTTTAATGGATGGTTGGTGGAATTTCCAAATGATTCTATCACTTCTTGGGAGGAGTTGAATGAAGCCTTCTTGGAGAGATTCTTTCCTCCCTTGAAGATGGTAAAGCTTAGGGACTGGATCTAAAACTTCAAAAGAATTGGAGGTGAAACTTTACATGAGAGATGGTTATGGTTTCAGAAATTACTCTTACAATGTCCAACATATGATGTTCTAGACCATTTGCTACTGCAATACATTTATTGTAGCTTTGATTCAATCAACAAAGGTGTGGCTGATCAACTCCACACTTATGAAGAAACGCCAAACAAAACTATTAGCTCCACACGATCATCACGATTACATAAAAAATTGAAGGTCGTCCAAGACCAAACTTGGTATTCCAGAGCTAACACACAAACACAATTCCATTCGAAGTGTGTTTACCAAGATAGTGGGCCAAGGTCAAACTTTGGGCAAAACTCATAAGCTAAAAGGCCTAATTACATAAACTCCAAACGAAAGCCTAGACACGCGAACCGATAATCAAACTATACCAAAATGACCCTTCTAAAGTTGATGGATCTGACATAATTTCAATCCGGCATCAAAATACCTATATGTTGACTGAAGTTAACTCTTCAAACCTTAACCCTCCCAAATGGAAAAAATCACTCACTACTCACCCAACCATCTCGAGAAACATGTCACACAACCCAACACCGTACAAAAGTTATGGAGAAGCTACGAGAATGGGCAAAACAATAAAAGCACACAAAAATGACCTCGAGGGTCATTATAGTTTACAAATTTTGAAATAAACCTTTTTAAAAGGTAATTATCAAAGGCAAAGGAAAGAAGTAATTGACAAAATTTATAAGACGACTTAACTTTAAAATTGTAAATGAATTGATACAATTCAACATTCAGATAAACGATTAAACTGCAATCTTAAAGCTAGGTGGAAGAAGTCGCAACATCCTTTTGTTTTTTGTCGTTATTGTTTTCTCTCCTTTTTTTCTCACAACCAAAATTATGTGTATTTGTTTTGATACTTGATTGTTCTTTTACTGAATAACTCATATTAAGATCTTATTTAGTTGAAACATTTCAATCAAGTTCAACTTCAACTAGTGAGAGCATGTTAGTACACTTTGGAATGCAAGAAAACATGATGAGATATTCAAAATAAGTTTAACAATTTCTTTTATATGTCAAATATCTAATAACCAAAAGTGAAGAAGAAGACAACTATGTTGAACCATACTAGAAACTTGTTAAAAATATGTGATGTTCTAAAATAAGTTAAACATAAGGTTTATATGAATTGTTTAATAGAGGTTATTGATGAAACAAAATTTTACACTTCTCAATATTTCTTAGGTGATACGATAATTTCCATCATTTTCATATCTTGTCAAAAAAATTGAGTCATAGTTGACAGTATTGTCATGTAAAATATGATCAAAATTATCTGGAAGACTATGTTCACATATAATTTGTTGAGATTGCGTGATATATGTGAAGATAGTCTTTCAAATAATTTTGATCATATTTTAAATGAAAATATAGTAAATTATGGTTCATAACTTTTGACAAGATATGAAAATGATGGAAATTATCATATCACGCAAGGAATACCGAAAAGTATAAAATTGCATTCCATCGATAACCTCTATAAGGTATTTCATATAAACCTTATATCTATCCTACTTTTTAATATCATATATTTTCAACGAATTTTTAGTATTGCTCGATAATAGTTTGCTTATTCTTTACTTATGGTTATTAGACATTTGGGAAACAAAATAAATTGTTAATCTTATTTTGATTATCTCATCATGTTTCCTTCCATTCTAGAGTGTACTAACAGGCTCTTACTAGTTGAATCTATATTTAACAAGAATCTATCAACTAAAGAAGATTCAAATATGAATCATTCGACAAAACAAGATTCAAGTATCAAAACAAACAAAAAGAATGTTGGTCATTAGAGAAAAGGAAGATAAAATAATAACAACAACAAATAAAAGGATGTTGCGACTTCGTCCACTTAGCTTCAAGATTGAAATTTAATCATGTCTCTGAATGTTGAATTGTACCAATTTATTTCAAATTTCAAATTTAAGTAACCGTATAAACTTTGTCAATTCCGTCTTTGGTTCTTCTTTATTAACTATCCTTTATAAAGGTTTATTTCAAAATTCGTCAGCAACAACAATATGATCTATCCAATGTGTTTCCCATCCTTCTCAATATGAGATTTATCTAGCTTAACCACTATATGTATTAGCATCTATGAATTTAGGTGTTATATAAGTTAGAGGCATACCATTGTTATTTCCTGTTGATAATCCAAACCATGGTAACTCTGATAGCTTAGAGATCTTCAGCATTTGCTTTGGACATTTGCGTCATTTTGTGGCCATTGAATTGTTCCTACATTTCTTGAATAGATTTTTTCATGAACCCAAGAGCTTCTCGGGTTTCCAATAGTCTAATTTTTTTTTGAAAACTAACATTCTAAAAGTCACCTTCTAGTTGCAATTGTACTACATGTCAACTTTGGTAGGATCTTTTCCGGTGCTAGCTAATCTAAAGAGAACAACAATATACAAAAAATATAAATCCTTTCCAAAAATAATATACAATAAATATAATAAAAGTACTCATACCTTTTTCAATTGCTCGAGATTACCTAGATTTTCTTCAACACTAACAAGTTGTTTTAATTATTCACTTCGTAGCCAATCTTGAAGACACGCTAAAACATGCACAAATTTAGGAACAATGTACTTCTAAATGAATCAATAACAAATCCTCCCTTACTAAATTCAGATTTAGATGCGACACTTGAAACTAGAACAACTAATACATCACAAGCTATCTAAGCATGAATTGGAAATCTAGCTATGTGAAGTTTCCACCAAAGTAGGATGTTAAATTCTTTAGTGTCATCCTCAAATTTTTCACCAATAATTCTATTCTAGCATCCACACCTCCACTGACAGGTTTATAATGCTTTAGATCTTTCATGAGTGAATCTAAAAGTCCTTTACCTTGGGACTTACCTAACTACCAGTAATTGATTCTAATTTTCAATTGATTGACGCATTTTAAATGTCTAGTGGAGGCATCTTTGTCAATAACTCAATAAATTATTGCATACTCCTCGATATAAAGTGACTAATTAGTCATTCTTGACTTATCTGTTAACTTACAAAGGAAATTACAGTTATATATACCATGAACCTTGTATATCATTCTCCTTCTAGTTTGTTCCTCTCTTTGTTTATTCAAAATCAAAATACATTTCATTTGCTTAAGACTCCTAAAAGGATATCCAAAAAAATGAGAGAGAAAAAAACTCCAAACCCCGTTAAACTGAAAACTATGCAACTTGTTTCATGTAAAATTCAAAATATAGAAGCAAAGATCATATGATGAACTTCAAGAAGACCCAAAAAGTCGTTTCCCAACTTTGAATTCTCAAAAAGTAAAATCAACATGAAAAATGCAAAGACAAACAAGAAAAATAAGCCAAGATTTCAACCATAAGGATCAACGTCAACTATGGTTTTCCGGCCAAAACTACACTAAGCAACCCAATAATGGTCATAAGTCAACTAACGATAAAAAAAACCTAAACTAATCCTAAATTCCAACCTAAACATGCAATACTGCTCAAAATACAATTAATCTAAATGAGCCTAGTATAAGGAAAGAGAAACTCTAACCTACTACGAGGTCAAAACGCACATGAACTACAACTCGGGTGCTTTTTCCTTTCAAAGGGCCTCCGAGTGATGTAAAACTATCACTAACGCCACGGGAACACAAAAGCAAACACAACAATACCCAAACCAATAAAGGAAATCATAAATGGAAAGAAATCCAAAAAATGCAAATATGGGACCCGCGCACAGAGTAACAAAATCTATTATGTCATGAGGTCCTAATTTCTCAAGGAAGTTATGCCCCAAAAATGGGCACAATCCTAGCTACCGTCGAGCCAAAATAGTATCCCTATTAATTTAGCTCAAATGGAAAAAACAATGGAGAATTAAGGAACAAATTGCGGTGATAAATGTAACATCTCGCACCTTGAAATGACTAGAAAGAGTTTAAAATGTGAAAATAATCATTTTTGGAAAGCATGTGGAAATCTGGAAATTTTTGTCCAAGTTAAGAAAGTGAGTTTTGGCCATTTTCAAACGACAATATATACTAGATCAGGATGAGTTAGGAGTAGTTCTTGATATGATTGGAAATCCCTTGGGAAGATCTTTCCAACGCCGCTGAGTTCGCACGATTTTGACATCGTATGAGTGAGATATGCCTTTCAGAAGTTGGGTTGTTGGATTGAGGAAGATCCCAATCCGGATTTAGGGAAGGGCAAAGTAGTCTTTTCTCTAATCAATTTCCTAATTCGTTTTTAGGGATTTATTGGGGTAAAAACATGACTTAGTCAGTTTGGAGAATTGAGAAATACGCTTAGGGCTTGGAGAAGAGAGAAAAGAAGAAATAAAGGGAGAAAAGCCAAGATTTCACCAAGAACGTCAAGCTTTTGGAGTGGAATTCATCGGGGGCGATCCCTATTAAGGTATGTGAGATATTTTAGTGATGGGTTAGTTCACCCACACACCAACTTGTTTCAATTCAGCGATTTTGGGTTGATTACATGTTAAAAAGTGAAGTTCTTGAAAGACATCGTTAAGTTCTTGATGGGTTGTGTTGTTGAAGTTTCTTATTGATTTGATTCGTGTTTCCGGGTGGATTTTCGAGTTAGATCTGTTGTAAGTTGATAGTACTAATGACCCTAAGTGTTTGGGGAAAGAACTAGGGAAGATTGGAGGGTTTAGAGATGAATAACGAAGGAGAAAAGTCGGGAATTTCTGGGCAAGGGCTTGGGGCGCCGCGCCTGCCAGAGCGCCACAAAAGTTTCTCTGAACTTTGGACTCTGGCGCGTCGCGCCAGCCAGAGCACCACAAGCAGTCCTCTGAATTTTGAGGGCTGGTGCCCTGCGCCTCTCAGAGCACCAGGGACGCCAGGTCTCCCCATTCGTTCCCCACCTTTTCGTACTTGTTCCTTAGCAATGTACCAATGTTTCTAAGTTGATTCCAACACTCTAAGGTACATCTAAATATCATGAAATCATCCATAGACATGAGATCATGAACCTTGAATCCATAATCCAATTCAAGGAAAGATAAGATCAAAGTCAAAGAAGTTAAGAGTAAAGTCTAGAAGTTAAGAAGCAAGTCAAAGCAAAGTTTCTTAAAGTTTTTCAAGAGTCTTTATTAAACGTTTAAACTTCGTTTTAAGGCTCAAGTTTCAAGTATAGTAAAGAGTTGAGTTCATTTCTCAAAAGTTATTAGGGAAATAAGTATTCCTAAAGAAGTTTATAAATATTTTCACATTTGAGCAAGAAAGGAACTATGATTTCCAAAAAGAGCCTTTGGGCTAGTTTTCAGTAAAGGGAACATCGATTCCAAGAGAGCCTTTGGGCTAAACTTTGAGCAATTATCTCAAACTAAAGAAAGAGGTGTTTAAAATACATATGAGCTAAAGTATATTTTGGGAGTAGTATTGAGCCCCGAATTGGGGACGCGAGTTCATATTAACTCAACTCTCCATAAGAACCATGTAGCCATCATGGGATTTAATGGGTCATACTTTTTAGATGATCACGTAAGTTAAGCTAGTGGATCCACTAAGTTAAGTAAGATCCTATATCACGGCAAGGTATAGGATGGTCCTTGGGAAAGGTGAGGTAAAACATTGTATCATCACTAGGCCTCATAGTGGTGGTTGCCGGTTAAAGAATCTCCCACTAAAGTTACATTACTTTTATATATAAGTAAAGTTGAGTTTGTTATTGCTTTATCTTTAACGAACTAAGTTGTCTACACTGTTTTACAAGCTTTATACATATTGTATGTGTCTTATTGCTTTACATTGAGTTAAGTTATTCATGAGTTGAACAGAGCCAAGGTAAGTGTTCATTTGTACTCCTTTCAAGCTTAAGTTATTGTTTAGCATTCCAACTCGCATACTCGTACATTCAATGTACAGATGTCTGTTGGCCTGCATCTTATTATGATGCAGACGCAGGTAATCAGGATCATCATACAGCGCGATGTTGATCTAGTCGAGCATTCCAGAGTCCATGGTGATCCTCCTTACATTCCGGAGGACTCTTTTATTCGCTTTCCTAGTTTTTCTTTATTAGGATGTTGTGGGGTCTGTCCCAACATCTATCTCAGTATTATAGAGGCTTCATAGACACTCAGACAGTAGTTGAGTCTCTCATCTATATATTTACAGATATTTTATTTTGAGACATAAGTTGCCATTTTGGCCAGACTTTATCATTTAAGTTGTTTTATGAACTTATATTGTGTTGAGTTAAGTCTTCCACTGAGTTAAGTAGCCAGGCCAAGGTTTCGCTTGGAGCCAGCAATGGTCTTCAAGTGTCTGCCACGTCCAGGGTGTAGACTCGGGGCGTGATAATAAATAAGGAAAACGGAAGAGTTATCACGCCCGGATTGTGCCCATGTAACTCCCCGATCAATTCCACCAATAAACACTCGAATCCTTCAAACCAATTTCTCTAAATCGCCGATACACCAAGTTAGAAATGATACATGCAAGCTGAAAATGGGTCTTTTAAAACACGAACTGCCAATTAACTGGCCTTTACAAACGTGGAGACCACATGCGATCATGTAGGTAAGTCGAGCTGACCCTCCGCAAATAGGCATAAGGCTTGCGAATACAGAAGCTAGGCAAGTCAACCCGACGTGAATACAACCAAGGTAGAGTGAACGCGGAGGGGGCTACCCTTCGTAAATGCGGCGAGACCCACACAAATACAGAGGCCCAGGCAATTGGTCTCCATGAACACGGCACCAGGAACACTACATTAGCAGTTCCACAAGGAAGCCAAGGTCCTCCGTCTGGGGCTTGGAATTCATTCAGAATCCCGTCAATGCAAACAAACTATCCTATCTAGTTGGAAACAACATTCCAAACTCAAAAAAATTGATGAAACAACCAACAAAGGTCATTTGGTCAAGATTTTACCAAAGACTACATTTATAAAGAAATGCCAAACAAAACTCTAAGCGCCACAAGGTCATCACGACCATATTGAAAACTGAACCAAAGTTCGTTCTAGGCAAAACTCGACATTCCTGAGCTAACCACGCTGACATAATTCCATTCAAGTGTGTTTACCAAGAAAGTTGACCAGGTTCAAACTTTGGGCAAAACTCAAAAGCTTAAACACCTAATTACACAAATTTCAAATGAAAGCCTCGACACCCTAACCGATCATGACACTAGAAAAAAATTACCCTTCTAGAGCTGATAGAACTTACATGATTTCAACCTGACATCAAAATATCCAGATGTTGACTGAAGTCAACTCTATCAAACATTAAGCCTCCCAAATGGCAAAAACTACTCAAAACTCACCTGACCACCTTGGGAAAATGTCACCCAACTCAGCACCATACAAAAGCTAAACATAATCTACGAGAAGGGGTAAAACAATAAAAGCACACAAAAATGAACTCGAGGGTCATTTTAGTTTATGAATTTTGAAATAAACCGTTATAAAAGGTAATTAACAAAGGTGAACCGAAGAAGTAATTGACGAAATTTATAAATGGACTTAAATTTAAAATTGTAAATGAATTGATACAATTCAACATTAAGATAAATGATTAAAATGCAATCTTGAAGATAGGTTGAAGAAATTGCAACACCCTTTTCTTTTTGTCGTTATTGTTTTCTCTCCTTTTTTTTTCTCAAAACTAACATTCTTTTTATTTGTTTTGATACTTGAGTGTTCTTTTGCCGAATGATTCATATTTATATCTTCTATAGTTGAAAGATTTCAATAAAATTCAGCTTCAACTAGTGAGAGCCTATTAGTACACTTTGGAGTGCGAGAAAACATGACGAGATTTTAAAAATAAGTTTAACAATTTCTTTTATTTTTCAAATATCAAATAACCAAAAGTGAAGAAGAAGCAAACTATAGTTGAATAATACTAGAAACTTGTTAAAAATATCTGATGTTCTAAAGTAAAATAGACATAATGTTTATATGAATTTTCTTATAGAGGTTATCGATGGAACAAATTTTATTCTTCTCGATATTCCTTACGTGATACGATAATTTCCAATATTTTCATATCTTGTCAAAAAAATTGAGCCATAATTGACAATATTGTCATTTAAAATATGATCAGAATTATTCGGAAGACTATGTTCACATGTAACTTGGTTGAGATTGCGTGATATATGTGAAGATAGTCTTTCGAATAATACAAATCATATTTTAAATGAAAATATTTTCAATTATGGGTCAAACCTTTTGACAAGATATGAAAATGATGGAAATTATCGTATCATGCAAGGAATAGCGAGAAGTATAAAATTTTGTTCCATCGATGACCTCTATAAGGTAATTCATATAACACTTATGTCTATCCTACTTTATAATATCATATATTTTCAACAAATTTCTAGTATTGTTCCATAATGGTTTACTTCTTGTTTACTTTTGGTTAGTATATATTTTACAAATAAAATAACTTGTTGATCTTAGTTTGATTATCTTGTCATATTTCCTTCCACTCTATAGTGTATTAACATGCTCTCACTAGTTGAAGCTGAATTTAATTGGAATCTATCAACTACTGAAGATTCAAATATAAATATTTTAGTAAAAAATTATTCAAGTATCGAAACAAAACAAAAATAATGTTCGTTGTAATAGTAAAGGAAGATAAAATAATAACGAAACAAATAAAAGGATGTTGCGACTTCTTCCACTTAGCTTCAAGATTGAATTTTAATCATTTCTCTGAATGTTGAATTGTATCAATTCACTAACAATTTTAAATTTAAGTCACCTTATAAAATTTTGTCAATTACTTCTTTGGTTCGTCTTTATTAACTACCCTTTATAAAGGTTTATTTCAAAATTCGTTAGCAAGAACAGTATGATCTATCCAAGTGTGTTTCCCATCCTTCTCAATGTGAGATATATCTAGCTTAACCACTATATCTATTAGTCTCAATCAATTCATGTGTTATATAGGCTAGAGTCATACAATTGTTATTTTCTGTTGATAATCCAGACCATGGTAACTCTAAAAGCTTAGAAATCTTCAGCATTTCCTTTTGACATTTGAGTCATTTTGTGGCCATTAAATTGTTCCTACATATCTTCAATAGACTTTTTTTCATGAACCCAAGTGCTTCTCGAGTTTCAAATAGTATAATTTTTTTTAAAAACTAACATTCTAAAAGTCACCTTCTAGATGCAATTGTACTACACATCAACTTTCGTAGGATCTTTTCCCGTGCTAGCTAATCTAAAGAGAACAACAATATACAACAAATATAAATCATTTTCAACAATAATATACAATAAATAGAATAAAAATATTCATACCTTTTTCAATTTACTCGAGATTATCTAGATTTTCTTCGATACTAACAAGTTGTTTTAATTATTCACTTCGTAGCCAATCTTGAAGACACGTTTAAAAATGCACCAATTAAGGAACAATGTACTCCTAAATGAATCAAGAAGAAATTCTCCCTTACTAAACGCAGATTAGGATGCGACACTTGAAACTGGAATAACTAATACATTAGAAGCTATCTAAGCTTAAATTGGAAATCTAGCTACGTGAAGTTACCACTAATGTAGGATGTTAAATTCTTTAGTGTCATCCTCAAATTCTTCACCAAAATCTTTATCTAATTCTATTATAGAATCCACACCTCCACTGACAACTTTATAATGCTTTAGATCTAAAAGTCCTTTACCTTGGGTACTTATATAATTACCTATAATTGATTCTAATTTTCAATCAATTGACGCATTTTCAATGTCTAGTGAAAGCATCTTTGTCAATAACTTAATAAATTATTTAATACTCCTCAGGTACATATCCTAAATATCCTATTATTACGATATAAAGTGACTAATTAGTCATTTTTGACTTATCTATTAACTTACAAAGCAAAATTACAGTAATATATACCATAACCCTTGTATATCATTATCCGTCTACTTTGTTCCTCTCTTTGTTTAATAAAAATGAAAATACATTTCATTTACTTAATACTCCTAAAAGGATATCCAAAAAAATGAGAGAAAAAAAAACTTCAAACTCCAGCCTAAACCCACTAGTAAAAAAATCTTGTTAAACTTAAAACTATGCACCTTATTTCATGTAAATTTTAAAATATAGAATCAAAGATCATATGATGAACTTCAAGAAGACCCAAAAAACTGTTTCCCAAATTTGAATTTTCAAAAAGTAAAATCAACGAGGGAAAAGCAGAGACAAACGAAAAAAATAAGCCAAGATTTCAACCACAAGATCAACCTAAACTAAGGTTTTTCGGCTAAAATTACACTAAGCAACCCAATAATGGCCATAAGTCAACTAACGATAAAAAAACCTTAAACTAATCCTAAATTCAAACCTAAACATACAATACTGCTCAAAATACAATTAATCTAAGAGAGCCAAGTCTACGGAAAGAGAAACTGTAACCTACTTCGAGGTCGAATTGCACATGAACTACAACTCGGGTGCTTTTTCCTTTCAAAGATCCTTCGAGTGATGTAAAGCTATTAATAACTCCACAAGAACACAAAAACAAACACGACAATACCTAAATTAATAAAGGAAATCAGAAATGGAAAGAAATCCAAAAAATGCAAATATCGAACCCGCACACAGAGTAACAAAATCTACTCAGTCGTGAGGTCCCAAATTTCTAAAGGAAGTTATGCCCCGAAAATGGGCACAGTCCGATCTACCATCAAGCCAAAATAAAACCCCCATTAATTTAGCTCAAAAGGAATCAACAATGGAGAATTAAGGAAGAATTTGCTGAGATAAACAAGGAAAACGGAAGATTTATCGCTCCCGGATTGTGCCCATGTAAATCCCCGATCAATTCCACCAAGAAACACTCAAATCCTTCAAAACAATCTGTCTAAATCTCCCATACACCAAGTTAGAAATGATACATGCAAGCTGAAAAATGGGTCTTTTAAAACACCAACTGCCAATTAACTGGCTTTCGCGAACGTGGATACCACATGCGATCATGTAGGTCAATCGAGATGACCCTCCGTAAACCGGTAGGAGGCTTGTAAACACAGAGGCTAGGCCAGTCAACCCTTCCTAAAAGCAGCCAAGGTACACTGAACGCAAAGGGGGCTACCCTTCGCGAATGCGGCGAGAACCACACGAATGCAGAGGCCCAGGCACTTGGTCTCCATGAACGCGGCATCAACAACACTACATTAGTAGTTCCACAAGAAAGCCAAAGTCCTCTGTTTGGGGCATGGAATTCATTTTGAATCCGTCAATGCAAACAAAGTATGCTACCTAGTGGAAACAAAATTCCAAACTCAAAAAAATCAGTGAAACAACCAACAAAGGTCATTTGGTCGAAAAATTTACCAAAGACTACACTCATAAAGAAACTCCAAACAAAACTCCAAGTGTCACAAGGTCATCACGATCACATGGAAAACAGAACCAAAGGTCGTTTTAGCCAAACTCGGCATTCCCGAGCTATCCGCGCTGACATAGTTCCATTCAAGTGTGTTTTCCAATAGAGTTGACTAAGGTCAAACTTTGGGAAAACCTTAAAGGCTAAAATGCCTAATTAAAAAAATTTCAAATGAAAGCCTCTACACCCAAACCAATTATTAAACTAGAGAAAAATTACCCTTCCAGAGCTGATAGAACTGACATAATTTCAACCCGACATCAAAATATCTAGATGTTGACTAAAGTCAACACTTTCAAATATTAAGCCTCCCTAATGGGAAAAACTACTCAAAACTCACTTGACCACCTCGGGAAAATGTCACCCAATTCAGCACCAAACAAAAGTTGCGAGAAGGGGCAAAATAATAAAATCACACAAAAATGAACTCGTGGGTCATTACAGTTTACATATTTTGAAATAAACCTTTATAAAAGGTAATTAACAAAGGCGGATCAAAGAAGTAATTGATGATATTTATAAGACGGCTTAAATTTAAAATTGTAAATGAACGGATACAATTCAATATTCAGATAAATGATTAAAGTGCAATCTTGAAGATAGGTTGAAGAAGTTGCAACAACCTTTTGTTTTCTGTCGTTATTGTTTACTCTTTTTTTTTTCTCAAAACTAACATTCTTTTTATTTGTTTTTGATACTTGAGTGTTCTTTTGCCGAATGGTCCATATTTAGATCTTTTATAGTTGAAAGATTTCAATCAAATTCAACGTCAACTAGTGAGAACCTATTAGTACACTTTGGAATGCCAAAAAACATGATGAGATTTTAAAAATAAGTTTAACAATTTCTTTTATTTTTCAAATATCAAATAACCAAAAGTTAAGAAGAAGCAAACTATTGTTGAACAATACTAGAAACTTGCTAAAAATATCTGATGTTCTAAAGTAAGATAGACATAATGTTTATATGAATTGTCTTATAGACGTTATCGATGGAACAAAATTTATTTTTCTCGATTTTCCTTACGTGATACGATAATTTCAATCATTTTCATATCTTGTCAAAAAATTTGAGCCATAATAGACAAAATTTTCATTTAAAATATGATCAAAATTATCCGGAAGACTATGTTCACATGTTATAACTTGGTTGAGATTGTGTGATATATGTGAAGATAGCCTTTCGAATAATACAAATCATATTTTAAATGAAAATATAGTAAATTATGGTTCAAATCTTTTGACAAGATATGAAAATGATGGAAATTATCATATCATGAAAGGAATAGCGAAAAGCATAAAATTTCATTCCATAGATGCCTCTGTAAGGTAATTCATATAAACCTTATGTCTATCCTACTTTATAATATCATATATTTTCAACAAATTTCTAGTATCGTCCGATAATAGTTTTCTTCTTGTTTACTTTTTGTTAGTATGTATTTTACAAATAAAATAAATTGTTAATCTTATTTTGATTATCTCGTCATGTTTCCTTCCACTTTACAGTGTATTAACAAGCTCTCACTAGTTGAAGTTGAATTTAATTGGAATCTATCAACTAAAGAAGATTCAAATATGAATATTTCCGTAAAAAAAGATTCATGTATCAAAACAAACAAAAAGAATGTTGACCATAATAGAATTGGATGATAAAATAATAACGAAAAAAATAAAAGATGTTGTGACTTTTTCCACTTAGTTTCAAGATTGCATTTTAATCATTTCTTTGAATGTTGAATTGTATCAATTCACTAACAATTTTAAATTTAAGTCACCTTATAAACTTTTGTGAGATATATCTAGCTTAACCAATCTATGTATTAGCCTCTATCAATTCATGTGTTATATAAGTTAGAGTCATACCATTGTTATTCCTTGTTGATAATGCAGACCATAGTAATCTAAAAGCTTATAAATCTTCAGCATCTCCTTTTGACATTTGCGTCATTTTGTGGCCATTAAATTGTTCCTACCTTTCTTCAACAGACTTTTTGCATAACCCAGGAACTTTTCGGTTATCCAATAGTCTATTTTTAAAAAAACAAAACTTGTCAAAGTCACCTTCTAGGTACACCTGTACTACACATCAACTACAGTAGGATCTTTTCTCGTGCTAGCTAAATTTGCAGAGAACCAAAATATACAACAAATACAAATTATTTGCAAAATCAATATACAATAAATTTAATAAAAGTACTAATACTTTTTTCAATTTGCTCGAGATTATCCAGATCTTCTTCAACACTAATAAGTTACTTTAATTATTCACTTCGTCGCCAATCTTGAAGACAAACTAAAATATGCACCAATTTAGGAACAATGAAATCCTAAACAAAATCAATAAAGCTTCCTCCAGACTAAACACAGATTCTGATGCGACACTTGAAAACGGAACAACTAATATATCACAAGTCATTTAAGCTTGAATTGTAAATCAAACTTTGGGCATTTTCCACCAAAGTGGGATGTTAAAATCTTTAGTGCCATTCTCAGTTTATTCACAAAATATTTATGTAATTCTATTCTAGCATCCACACCTTCACTGACAGCTCTATATTGCTTTAGATCTTTCATGAGTGAATCTAAAAGTCATTTACCTTGGGTACTTACTTGACTACCAGTAATTGATTCTAATTTTCAATGGATTGAGCCACTTTCAATGTCCATTGGAAGTATCTTTGTCAATAACTCAATAAATTGTTGTATATTTTTAAGGTACAAATCTTCAATATCCTATTATTACATCATAAAGTCACTATATAGTCATTCTCGACTTATCTTCTAAGTTATAAAGGAAATTACAGTTATATATACCATGAACCTTGTATATCATTCTCCTTCTACTTTATTTAATCAAAAAACAAAATTCATTTCATTTTTATATAATTCAAAGAGGAGGAGGAGGAGCTCAAATTACTCCTAAAAGAATATCTAAAATTAATGAAAAAGACAATTCAGAACCCCAAGAAGAAGAAGAAGAAGCTCAAACTACATATTCATATACTTAATACTCCTAAAAGGATATCTAAAAAAAATGAAAAAAGACAATTCAGAACCCCACCCTCAACTCACTAGTAAAAAATAATAATATCTAGTTAAACTTAAAACTATGCAAAAGGGATACTGGATAGTCTTGTTTCCATCTAAAATGCAAAATATAAAAGCAAAGATCATATGATGAACTTCAGGAAGACCCAAGAAACTGTTACCCAACTTTGAATTCTCAAGAAAATAAAATAAGCAACAAAAAAGCCAAGACAAACAAGAAAAATGAGCCAAGATCTTTTTTTTATTATTTTCTTTACCTCTTTGCGGTCATCCATTATGTAGATATTGAAGAGTGAGAGAATATTTGTTAAATAAAATGAAAAAAAAACTATTGAGAAAGATTATGATCATCCATTTTCCATATTTTCTTGAGAAGGATTGTTGTGCATCAGAAGTTTAATTATTATTTTTAAATCTAACCTTGTATAGGCACCTTCTAGGTACAATTGTACTGCACGTCAACTACATTAGGATCTTTTCCCGTGCTAGCTGAATCTGTAGAAAACAACAATAAACAACAAATATAAATCATTTGTAACAACAATACACAATAAATATAACAAAAGTACTAATACTCTTTTGAATTTGTTTGAGATTATCCAGATCTTCTTAAACACCAACTTAAATAGAGTTAACTACTAAATGTAGAAGACAAAGTTATTTGAAATATGAATTACCTAAAAACAATAACAATGTAATGATAACCAAAGTAAATTTATTATCTAATACTAAAAGGTAAACATAGAAGTAAAGAATTAACGCAAAATAGTTCTTAACAATAATCACTAAAATTAAATTTATTATGTAGTACTTAAAGTCAAATAGAGAAGTAAAGAATTAATGAAAAATAGTTCTTAACAACAATAACTAACAATGGAAAATTAATAATCAAACAAAGTAGGTTAACAAAGGTGGGAAAAAACATGATCTGCCATCAAAATTAACCAAAACTAACCATAATAATAAATTATTATTTAATGAACAAAAAGGTTGCCTGGAAAAGTTCACCATCACTGGAGAACAACCAAAACTACAAAAACCATCTAAACTAAAATTATCAACACTAAAAAAATGTAATAATACTTAATCAAACATAACAAAAAAAGAATATAACTTGTTGAGTTTTAACTTTTCTATCCAGATCTAAAGAGTAGATTAAAGCTATAATAAAATAACAACAACCTCACTAAAATTAAACAACAATGCCAAAGATGTTGGCAAAGAGATGAACGACTACTCCAATAAGATGTTAACACAGAGAAACTGATCTTTTCTATTGCTTTTCGAAAACAATGATACAAGTTTTTAAATAGAACTTGGAAACAAACAAACCGAGAGAAAAAAATAGGGCACTAGTTTAGCACTAACCCAGTACATACTAACGGACTAACATCAACTAGTTAGGACACCTAGAGCTAGTTTACTGGAAACATAAAAGACTCCTAAAAGTACTTCAACTAATAGCACTAAACTTTTGAATCAGTCAATTAACAAAATACATTCTCACAAATAAAAAGTAAAAGAGACATAGGGAAGATCAAAATAGAATTGAAACCAAAACAGATGACGCCAGAATAGCAAATCTCACCAGAAATGGAGGGTTGATGAAAACCTGGTTCATTGTTGTTAGTTGGTGTTGACCAAAAAAGTTGAAAATAAGAAGAAAAAAACATAAAAGGGGAGTGGGTAAGAGGGTTGTTTGTTGGTTGCGCGAGCTTGAGCTTGAGCTTGTTGGTCCCAGTTTTGAGCACCAACGAAGTAGAGCAGTGAAGTTTTTCTGGTGAGATCTGGTGGTTCGTTTGTCATTCACTGAAGTGGCGAAGAGGACGGACTAGGGTTTTGGTGGTGAGATCTGGGTGTTCGATTTTTGTCCATTGGAGTGACGAAGAGGACGGAGTGGGGTTTTGGTTGTGAGATCTAGGGGTTTGTTTGTATTCACTGGAGTGGTGAGGAGGATGGAGGGGGGTTTTGGTTGTGAGATCTGGGGATTCCTTTGTGTTCACCGGAGTGGTGAAAAGGACGGGATGGGGTTTTGGTGCCGTTCGCTGGATTGGTAAAGAGGATGGAGTGGTGTTTTTGTTTCAGGCGGTGTGATTGTTGGCGGAGCTACTATTGGTTGTTGTCTGGTGCTCCGGTTCATCGGAGGGTAGAGCTCCTAACTTATAGCAGCGTGAGTAGGGAGACAGGAGGGTAAGGCAGTGGTTTTGGGTCTGGTAGGAACTTTGAGCTCATTTGGCCATCATTTTTTGCAGAAACTTGGAGCTCACCTATGAGTTCTTCTATCGGTGAGAGGCTGTGGTGAGGGAGAAAGCTAGATTGTGGTTGGTGTTGGAGGCTTTCTGGTGGTTTGGTGGTCTCTTGTTTGTTGTCTTCTCCAGTAGTAAGGAGAGATGATGAGTGGTGGTTTGAGTTGTTTCGCAGAACAATGGTGGAGTTGAGATCTAGATATAGAGGGAAAATCTATTTTCAGGACTCTCCCTTTTAGAAATTCCTCCCCGCACCCCCCACTCCCCTCCCCCCAAAAAAAACCGAAAAATATTCATCACTTCTTTACTTCATGATTAAGTAAAGCATTATAAAAGCAATCAAAATTATTGACTATTAAAATTGTGCGAAAAACAATATGATAATTAAATATTTATATATGTAATTCATTAGTTGTATTTAATGAATTAATAGATTGTGCTCAAAATAGTATAATTAATAGCATATAAAAATATAATTTAATGAAAAATGATGGTTTAGAAAAATTAAACAATATTTCATATTCTACGCACTGTGAAAAAAATATTAATAATTAAAATCAATCAAAATTTAAAATAAACTAATAAAAATCATAACATTTTAAAAATAAGGATAATTATCAATAATTGTATAAAGTTGGAGAAAATATATTTTGAACTATTTAAAATATAAATATTTAAAGTATTAACTTTAAAATGTCAGTCCAAAATACAATGTCAACAATAATCAATTGATTCAAATAAAGAACGATCGCACAAATTTCAGGAAAATGAATATTTGATGTCACATAAACTAATCCAGATATTTCTAAAGTAAGGAGAAACCCAATTTTAAGAAATTTGGTAATTCTCTTCACGTGCACCCGATCGCTGCTCACTAGTTCACCTGCAATGATTCCAACTTTAACAAAAGAATTCTTAAAGTCATGTCTCATGCCAATTTCGCGAGAAGCATAATTTGAAAATGTTTTCTCAAATTCAACAGCTCTACTTAACATTAGGTAGAGCATAAAGATTTTTGCAATTGAGTTGTTCATCATCACAACTTTCTTGAAACTTATTAAATCTTGCAAGAGACTTCCTAACATATTGCACGACATGTCTAACACGTTAAATAAAAAAATAATTTTCTTTTAAATTATCCTGAACGATAAGATTCACAATGTGCGCCATACACC
Source organism: Solanum chiquidenum (assembly GCA_029582725.1). Taxonomy (NCBI): domain Eukaryota; kingdom Viridiplantae; phylum Streptophyta; class Magnoliopsida; order Solanales; family Solanaceae; genus Solanum; species Solanum chiquidenum. The sequence continues at coordinate 23,645 of JAJOOS010019563.1, forward strand.
TCACTTGAATGTGATTACCGTTCATCAAATCAGTTTCCATCTTAGTCAATTGCTTAGAAAATT
>JAJOOS010019564.1:0-25149 GCA_029582725.1 Solanum chiquidenum
TGTATTTCAAATGAAGAGAGTATTTCTTTTGTATTCACAACTTTATATTCAATCTCACTTTATATTTATAACTTTGTATTTTCATCTCACTTTTGTATTCATATATTGTTGTATTCAACATATAGTTCATGATCGATTAGTTTGTATTTTACCTTTCAAACTCACTTTGTATTTCAAATGAAGAAAGTATTTCTTTTGTATTCACAACTTTATATTCAATCTCACTTTGTGTTTATAACTTTGTATTTTCATTTCACTTTTGTATTCATATATTGTTGTATTCAACATATAGTTCATGATCGATTAGTTACATTAACTTAATGGGATACAAATTATTGTATGCATTCAAATAGAAAAAACATCTACTAAACTAAAAAAAATAAAATCATTTGTTATACATCATAATTTGGATACAAAATATCCGAAAAAATCTATAAATCCCAATACATACAAAGATTTTATTGATTCAATCAAAAAAAAAAAATACTCTTGTACTCAACATATACGAATATCTCATCCAAACAAATAAAAAAATTGGAAAAAAATACCTGATTATTTTTCGATTGTTCACTGAATGCGACAAATTTATAGTCGTCAATTTTTTAAAATCTCGTTTCAAAAATATGTCGTATTCAACTTGAAGAAGCTTTGAAAGTTATTAGATGAATGATTAAGAAGACAAACTAAATTATTTTAATTTTTTTTGATGTTCTTAAGAAGAAAGCAAAAAAACGCTCGACAGAAAGATGACTATTTATGCTCTTTTCAAAACGTAACTAATTTGTACTTAAAATCTTTTTTACCTTTTTTGAATTTTTTTGTTCGATGATTTTCTCTGTTCTGTTATTAATTATTTGTATTCTTTCAAATTAATCAAAATAAAATAAATATATAACTAATCCCTTGACAAACTAAAATAATGACATTTTTAATAAATAATGAAATTATTAATAAGGAGTCCCACTAAAAGCTAAAATATTGTTGTTTTGAAAATTTTCCCAAAAATGAACTCATGTTTATACATTCAGGCCCAAAAAACATGGTCCACAAAGAGAATATCAAAGGTTTCCTAATTGAGTGTCTAAGACTAATATTGTTACAGGAGAATTGCGTCTTCTCCAATTTTTCTCGCAGCCTGATTGACGTTTCCGTTGAGCTGAACAACAGGCTCTGTTTATCATCTTCAATGGCTTCTGGTAAGTTCCTCCTCATCCTTTTCTTTATCCCCTCTCTTCCCTACCCTTATTATGTTGCCTCTAATATTATATCATGTATCTTTATAGAAACTCTTCGTTGATGATTGTTCTGGAACGCTGTGGTGTGAGTCGCCAACTATCCCTCTTTTTGGTGAAGCTCTTTGGAATCTAGGACAGCTAGCTAAGTTAAGCACATCTCTTTTGTCATTCTCTTGACAATAAAGCTGATAAATGTGCTTTTTATTTCCCCTGGGCTTGTAAATATTGTGACCCTTTTTATGCTTCTCTCTATTATGTGAATGTATCTTCTTTCTTCCTCTGCTTTTCCTTTTATGGATCATTGCATTTTTATTTGTCGTGTCCCAATCTTAAGATTAGATTCTGATCCTTGTCCATGTTTATTTGTTTCCTTATATTTATTGATAGCTCATCAAAACTGTGGTATTCTTTTTTGCCTCGTGTGTCAACTACTTCATTGGCTAAAGCATCTGCTACTGTGTTTTCTTCTCTAAAAAATATGCTTGATGTTACCTTGTGTTGTCTGCAACTGGGCCCTTATATTATCAGTGTTATTTTATTTTAATTGTTACAAAGAAATTAGGAAGGAAAAAGGTTATTTTCTACTTATTTATTAGTTAAAGTGAATTTAAAAGGGAAAAAAAATGGGTTCTCTAATAGTAATATTTTTATTAGAAAAATAATATTTTTTTAAAAAAAATAATATATTTATTTGAAAAAAAAGAAGCATATCCATTAAATAACAATAAGACATTTCAAAAACAATCTATTGATGCGAATGCATTTTTAGATCAAATCATTAACTGAAGACATTTTTGTTCAATTTCACCTAGTCTAAGAACATTTTTGACCGTTTTAGTTTAAAATATAAATATTTAAGCTCGAAAATTTTTAGCAAAAAAACAAAATGCACGTCCTTAGCAACCGTTCTTTCTTTTTTTTGTAATTTAAATGTAGACTAGATTAACCAGATTTATCTTTACAGGGATAACTTTCCTCCTACAATAAATTAAACAAGTGGTGAACTTCAATTTTCCAAGATATTAAAGAAGAAATAGATTTAGCATGTACACATAACATAAACCAATCCAGGAATCAGGAAATTCTTCAAACTATACAAGCAAATTTCCCATCCTCAAAGGTGTGTGCATATATATATTATAAGGCAACTAATTTGACAACATGCTTAGCTTTACCCTCCTTCCAAATCGAGGTTTTTCCCCCCACCCCGAAGGAAATGGCCTTAATGCGCGACACTTGTACTGGAATGTATCAGTATCGCCTCCCAGGTCCATTACAACTGTGGATCTCATTTACATGACAAAAGAAGTAAATTGTTCCGGCGGAAGTGAGCAATCAGTTCAAAAGATAGGAGGAGGAGGATCATGAATTTGGCCTAGTCATAATCATAACAATTCTTTTTGGTCCTTCCTTTTTCTAGACGTGCTTTCCGAACTGCTTCTTGGATTTGTCTCTCATGTTCCTTTAACATGTCTTCCATACTTCCCCCTGGTGGCACTAGTGGTCCAGAGCAAAGAAGTCTACTTTTCTTTGGCACATAAACCTGTAACATCAAAAAGGGATGTTAAATTAAACATGCAAATTGGAAAGTAAAGATTAATTGCAGTACACACCGTTGAATCCCCATAAGATGACCCGTCATCCCTCTTTGAATGAACACTTGAAAAGTCTCCTACAGCTCGAGACGTGTGAGAACCCTGTCTTAGAAACTCTCCACCATGTTGGGATGTACATGAATCCTCTTTGACTTTGCGAGAATATCCAGCTGCATTAGGATGGATCACTGAAGTAGAATGAATAAATCCGTTCCTATTTTTCACTCTTGGTGGCTCAATAGGGAACCCAGTTCCACTTTCTTCTAGAGGATTATATTTAACACTGATGCTGATATTTGATTGTCCCTGCAATGTGGAAACCATTCATTTTCAATGACAGTGAACAGAAAAGCCTTAATTCAATTTCTTTGGGAAAATAGAAGAAGATCAACCTGCCCAGCAATGGATTCTGTAGTGCTTTCTCCCTTTGATTGCCTTGACGACTTGCTCAATGATTCATCTCCACATCCTTTCACACTCTCAGCTTTCCGCCTGGGATTAACAAAATTCTAAATTGTGAGACTACGCAAAAGTGAAAGAGTACAGACCAAATTAATCATGAACGTAAGAAAAGGATTACTAGTACAATACAATAGTACAGGTTATTGGTAGCTTACTAGGATAGTCCATAGTCATGATTTTATTTACAGATACTTCAGTTAGTGAAATTTGTTAGTTTTACTCAAAAAAGATAGAATACTAAAGACTTTGTGAATAGAATCCATGGTGTCTTACTTCCATTAAAGAATTTGGATGTAACTTTAGAAGTTAAGGAAATCAAGACAAGGGTAATGGGTTTCAATGGGAAATCAAGCCAAGAATGAACCCAAAATCATGGCGAGGAGTGGGCCAAGTACTACATGTATTTCGTGGTCCAAGAGAAGGAAGATTGAGCCACATGGGACATGGAAAGTTCAAAATTTGGCCCAAAATAGGCTGAAATGCACACCCAAAGGGCTGATTAGGGCATGTGTGTTTTGATGCAAATTTGACTTCTTTGCTTACTTTTTGTTAAGTAATTCCCGGAAGAAGTGTGATATTAATTTTACATGTTTTTCTAGTTTAAAATTTACAAGTTAGGTTTTTTTTGTTATTATGTTCATAAAAGTAGTATTCGAATCTCATGTTATTTGGGAGAGGATTTGATGATTTTCCCTCGTATATAAGGGTGGACTTTGTTCTTTTTGACAACAACAACGTTATCAATATTATTGAGAGTTATTTTCTTTACACCTTTGTGTAATAGTTACTTAGGTTTCATCGTTAAACCTTACAAAAACTATTTATTTCAAGAGGTAAGATTACTTTTATGCTTGATATCTATTGTTCTTGTTCGAATTAATTGGAGAATGTAACAGTAGTGCAACTTGAACTCGAACTGATAATGAAAGAATGAAACAAATGCAGAGACCATAACATAGAAAAATAATGTAGCAAATGGAATGATATGCAGATTTTAGATACGAGGAAGACGTTGTGAAGAGCTAAAATTAGATACCTTCTTGCTTCCTCTTCTCGAATCTTAGCATCATATTCCTTGCTTGGAGGATATTTCGGTAAAGTAGATGGATCACAAGGTAAGGGTTTTGTACTGAAGAACTGAAAGTAAAAAAACAAAAACAAAGAAGATAGAAAGCAAAGTAAGCACTTACAAAAAGATATAGAATACTTTTGGTAATTTGTGAAAGACAATACCAGAAAAGGAAAAAAAACACCTTAAATCATATCAATGTCGGCAGACAGCAAAACGTCAATGCAGAATAGGTTAACAAACAGACATTAATCTGATTGGACCATTTTGAGTTCATGAAATATTCAAATGATGATGTAGACAAAAACCTCCAAGTAATGCACAACCAGATTAATTAAAAAAGAAACAACAAGGTTGATTCTAAAGCAAATATGATCATTAAGTAGAATTTCTGAATGTTCACAGGATAGAAGAGAATATAATTTCCAGCTATAAATAATGTAATAATACTTGCTTAAAATGCTTCCAATCATGATACAAGGAATATGAATGACCATTACAAGCAGAGGAAACAAATACTCTTAGTTGGCTGATAACCACCGTAGACGGTATTTGTCACTCAAAAGGAAAAGAAACTAAAGAGGTGTTGCTATTCAAGGAACATGGTTTCTTACCTCACTGTTGAGTGCAGAAGAAGCAGTACCACGCCTTTCTGGTTCGATTGAAAGTAGGATGTCAACAAGGGCCAAAGCTGAAGGGGGAAAGTCCTTGAATGTATCAGTGACACATCGCTTATATGGGTGTTGTGGTTTAAAGCTAGTAGCATGAGGTAGTTTTGATTTCTTCCAGTATTCTTCGGAAGGTGAACCACAAAGTTTGAAAATCTTATGCATTTGCTCCACCTGCAAAATTGTTTCAGTTCACAGTTACAGGAACCAACAATGAATTGTGAACTCGGAAAAGTCAACATGCATGAAACTGAAACAAATGTATAGAACTAGAATTTACTGTGTCAAAAGCATCAAACAAATTTAAATTGGAAATTAGAGAATGGCTTTAAACTCTTTCGGTAATGGAATAATTCTAAAGCGACACTTCCAAAGAGATCAGAAGTGTGTTAGGAGGAGATATCAATCATAAGTGAATAAAGTTTAGAATGAAGAGTGAATTGAAAGTACCTCTGTTCTTCCAGGCATGATAGGCTTTCCAGCAGATAATTCAGCGAGGATGCAGCCAGCACTCCACATATCTATGGCCACTCCATATTCCGTTGCACCAAGCAAAAGCTCAGGAGCTCTATACCATAGAGTTACAACACGACTTGTTAATGGCTGTGTTTGGTTGGGCTCAAAGGTTGTAGCCAAGCCAAAGTCTCCAATCTTTAGAACACCATTATCATCAATGAGAAGGTTTGAACCCTTAATGTCTCGATGAAGTACACCCCGGCTATGACAGTGTTCAAGTCCACAAAGCAATTGTTGCATATAACATTTAATCTGTAAACCATCATGTAAAATTTTGGAGAACATCGAAATAAGTTTAATTTACAAATGATTTTGTTCGTCTTTGGGCCTTATTTTCTTGCTTTCACTTAGTCTCAGTATTCTCTAGGTTCAGTCCATGAAGGAGTCATTAAATAAGTTCAAAGATTTCTATTCTGGGAGGATTTTCTGCTTTTGCATCTAGTTAGGACTTGGGTGTGCTAATTATGAACATCCCAGGGTTTTTCAGACAAGAAGAGAAAGATGTACCTGTGCTTCAGTAAACTTAACCCGAGGTGCTGCTGCAAGTCCAGCAAGATCGTGTTCCATGTATTCAAATACAAGATATAAGCTGCCTGATATCCTAGATGTCACCAAAGCCTCAAGTTTCATAACGTTTGGGTGGTCCAATTTACGCAAAATAGATATTTCCCTTGCCATAAAGCGAACACTCTCTGGATCCATATTGACAAATCTCACTTTCTTCATTGCAACAATTTTATTGGTTTTAAGGTCACGGGCCTTGTACACACTACTGTATGTTCCTTGACCAATCTGCATAATATTTAAACATTTATCAACTTAATTGCTGGAATGTATGAAAATTCAAACTCTTTATTAGTCCAAAGATCTCGGAAAAACTAAATCACATTATATTTGGCTGGACATAAATTTATGTTTCCACAGTGCTTCCAGCAAGTACAAGGTAATCAAGCACTCTTACCCTATGTTAAGGAAGTTCATATTTGGAACTCAAAAAAATAAAATAATACTAGTACTCTTGAAAATTATTTTATTTACAATTAGAATTGACAATTCATTGGGGGAATATGTTAGTAGCTCAGTTGGTTGACGACCTCCTAAATATTCACCTTCTCGGTGAGGTTCAATTTCCCACATTGTACTTCCATTTCCCTGTCCCCAATTCTTCTAATTAAAAAAAAAAAAATCCATTTTCCAGAGGTACTCCAAAGTAACCCAAGAAAAAGAAGAAAAACTCTAATGGATCATAAACAAAGTAACTTTTTAAAAATAGCCACTTTGGATGGAAAATGATTCAGCTACTTGTGTCAAAAACAAATGATCTCTATGATAGAAGCAAATTCAATACCCTGAGTACAGTATGAAATTTCCAGAAATAAGAGGAACAAGGATCCGTAAACTACAAGATGCAGCTATCAAAGTTGAGCAAACTATGGCTGATATGTAGAACAAAATATGCATGAATGATTCATAAATAAAACATGAGAAGAGAAAAGGTGTAGAACTGACTTTATTTAATTTTTGAAATGAGTCTGCACTTCGAGGAAGCCACCCTTGAATAGCGTCAGCTGCGACAGAAGTTAGCCACGATGGCCATCCTGCAGCTGCGAGTTCACCCTTTGCAGCATTAGGTATGCTTACAACTCTAGACATTGATTGTTGCACTCCAAAATCAACGGTGGAGCGTCTCTTGTGATGGCCTTCCTTAGGCCTTTCGATAATTCTTGTTTTTCCATCATCCTCAACTTTTGTCGCAAGGACAGAAATAAGAGCAGATTCTGATGTCCGCTTTGATTTAGAATTCATAGGTATTATTTCAATCTTAGGATTAACTAAGTCTACTTTAATCTCCTCTCTATGCAAGGGAGCAACCATATGTACAGAAGATTTATCAACTTCATTTTGTTCGAAAACATATTCATCTTCGGAAGAACCCTTTGAGCAAATGCAGCCCATACTTTTGTAACCAATATGTTGGTGTCACTCAAGACACATTCGAAACCCGCATAATAAACCTGCACCAAAAACAAAATTCACTGGAAAAATAAATATATGTATATTGTAATTAAATAAACTTGTCGTTTTCTAGTTTCTTACCAATCAATGCAGGCCTCCAAATCCTCTCAAGAAGCCAAAATGCGAGATTGAAATTGAAAACCAATTAATGTCCAGGATCTCAGGAACTATATAGTATATGATTTCTTCAATAAATATCACCCCATAATTAATTAATGTCTTGTTACATAGCAATTTTGCATTCAAATAAAAAAGTTAAGGCAACCCCAAAAAGTCAAAAACCCAGACCAGAAAAATCCAGCATTACAACCAAACATAAGAAATAAAGATTCCAGCATAGAAAAGGGAACAATAGGTTGGTGCACCAAAAACCAATTCTATGCTTTTTGTTAAAAGGATTGATGCAGCAACTCTGGTCAAGGATGATACCCTAATGGGGGAATGGAACAAAACTTACTTTGATTTTTTCCAGAAATATTTCAACTAATTACCATTTTCTTTTTTTTTTAATTAAAAAAATACATTTTCTTTTACTTCTTTATTTTCAGAAAAAAGAAAAAAAAAGAAAAAAGATTTTTACCCATAGGATATTGATGAGCATTGATGAGAAATCAGCGAAAAACACGAACAACCAGTTATTATTATTGTTTCCATGAAAGACATAAAGATAGAGGGGAATAGTAATATACCTTATGCCTTTATATTTGGTTTGGTGTGAGTACTTATGGTGTCTCTGAATTTGTGCATTGTTTGATGTACAAATCTCCATTCTCATTTCTGCAAGTAGCAAAAAAATGTCGTGAATCAACTCTGACGTGCACTGCAGTAACCAAAATCTCTTTCTGATTTGCCACGTGGAACTCATCAAAGTGGTGGGACCCAAAAGGAGAAACTTTTCTACTACTATCATTTCGTTTCCCCAAACCATCACATCCTTTCCGTACAACAAGAATGTTTTACATGAAAAATCATTTTTGTCACGATTTACTTTTCACATATTAAAATAATAATTAAATTGGGTGTCAATGTAGTGGCGTACTATTTTTTCTTACAAAGCACCAAATAATTACTAATAAATAAAGAAGGCCAAAGAAAAAAACACATAAAAAATAAGGTTGTGAGGTTTCAACCCAAAGAAAAAAACACAAAAAAAATGAAAAAATGAGGCTATGGGGTTTGAAACCGAAACATTCACAAAAAATATGAAAAAATGAGGTTGTAGATGTTTGAAACTGAAACATTCACTATGGTTCTTCAGCACAAAACCATCTAGGCTACATGCATTCTCTATTAAAGGAGTGTCACTTATAATATATAATCGTTATATCCGCTTTTGTTTCTTAATTGTATATACCTATTTAGTAAAAAAAATCGACGAAGCAGTGTCGAGTGACACCTCTTCAACCTTCCTAAATCTGCCCCTGTGTCGATAGGGTCATTTGTAGATATTCAAATTTTGTGGGACTCTACAAAATTTATTCGATTTAGCTTATATCTTTATAAAGAGTATTATATTCCCTCAAAGAGGCATCTCGAATATTCTATAAATTCATGGAATGTTCACAAAGATCAATGGAGATCAAATGAATTTCAAGGAGATCTATATCATCCTAGTTCAAGAAGTACATCACTATTACCCTCGAATCACAAAGAAATCTTAAGAGAGAATAATCGAGGAATAAGTCGAATTGTACGCATATTATTTTATCAATAAAAATTCTTGTTTCTTCATAGTTTATTTATGGTTGATGTATTGTCCATATATTTAAAAAATTGCAGTCAAATTCTGGCACAACTAGTCAATCTCTACCTCCCATCTCAACTTTCAAAACATCACAAAATATCGAAATGACTTCAGAGAAGACCAACTCTCAATCAACTGCCTCTAAGGTTGTCGACTCCAAGTTCTCCATTGAAGTATAAAGAGTCCTTGGTGTAATCTTTGGAAGTTTCGGATGTGTTATGAAGAGCAAGGCGACTCTTCTAGGACAACAAACACTTCAATTGTACTTCACATCAAATTCTATTCTTGGGTTTTCAACTCCAGAAAGATCAAGGTCCTCCACAAATGCTTCAAAAGAAGGAAGCAGTGTTGCTGACAAGATCAAATAGACCTCAGCTCTACTTAACATTTTTGGTTTCAAGAACTTTACCACGAAGAAGAAGAACTATGATTCAACTAGTGAATCATCTCCACATGCATCACGTAATATGAGTTTGTTGAAGATCAACTTGTGTGACAGTCTATGTTAGTCTTCTACGTCCCTAATGATAAAGCAAACAATAGTGACTGGTGCTTCACCCATGGAGGAACAATTTGCAAATCTGGCGAAGATGGTTGAATGTAATATCCCAGAATCAAGAAACTTAGAAAAGGGAGGCAAGTGGGAGGTCACCAGCTCTCCACTGATCCATGGCACCCTTCATGGATCCCTTCATGGGCCGTGAAGGGCACCACAACTCGTGGTGGTGCCCGTGGTGAAGTGGACAGGGTCCTCCCTAAGGCCAAGCTCCTCTCATGAGCACCCAGACAGCTCGTGAAGAGACAAATGGGTCGTGGTGGTGGCCGTGAAGGGAGGCAAAATTCCCCAAAGCTACTGGTCCAGGGTCGCGACTTCCCAGACGACTCGTGGACCTTGAGACGACTCGTGTGGCTCTCCATCTGGAGGTTTGCGTCAGTTGTAAATCAGGATCAACTAGGTCTTTTCCTATTTATTTTATTATGATACTATGTTGTTTTATCCATACCTAAGACCCCTATATAAGTAATTTTAACCCCAAATTCAACCCATTCTCTCAAAAATTCAAAGGAAGACCAAGAAGCTTCTCAAGCTCAAGCATTTACTTTTCTAGTTAGAGACCAACGTCTTGGGGCTAACGTGGGATCCGCTCAAGGACCTACTGGTTTAGGTAAATATCTAATGCGTTCCCCAACCGGAGAAGTCATTTTTAGAGGAGAAACTATGCGTTTTTGGGATCTTCTTTCTCTCCCAAATATTTCTCTCTCTAGAAAACTTGAAGAAGAAGGGTTCAACCTAGGATTCCAAGGTATGTCTCCACTTCCACCATTGAAGGCAAGCTTTTGACATTGAGGTATGATAGTTTTCATCCATGGATTTCTTCTATTCATGGTCTTCCCAAATTCTCCTATTTTTAGAGATAGAAATTCCCAATTGCGTTAGGGTTTTTCTTCTATGTTGTGGGTTCTCTTAATTATTGATTTAATTGATTGAATTATGATCTTATATGCATGAATTGAGTAAATTCTATAATTTTATGATGATTCTCCATGAACCCATGTAATTTCCATATTTTCCAAGTTATGATCATATGTGGGTTTTGGATTATGAATAAATAGTTTATGAAATTAAGCATGTTCTTATGGGATTTATGTAAATGTTTTAAGGATACTTTGAGAGTGAAATATCAATGATAATGTTGTTGTGTTGTTGAAAGGACTTTCTCATATACACATGAAACAATGATTGTGAAAGGTTTTCTCACATTATAAGGATCTTAAGGTTGAAAGGTTTTCTCACCCAAAATGAACCAATGATTGAGAAAGTTATGTAAATGATGAGGCAGGAGAAGATTACCCATGCTCTCTAATTGAATGCCAAGAGGTGATTACCTATGTCATATGTGTTGACACCTAATTTTGGCCTAACATTTTTTCAAAATTCGTAAGTTTTAAGTTTTTTTTTCAATTTTAAATAAGTTTATCGATATTTATGCTTCTTTGTCAAAATTTCAGGATTTTTTTATCAGTTAATTTTGATTAGATTTTTTTTCACAGTCGGTTGAATACATTCAAATATTTGTTCATATTGCTTAAATCATTACTTATGTTAAATTGTATTTTTTACACGTCATTGACTACGTTCATTATATTTTTTAATATTTATTTTATTCATTACTTTTATTAATATCAATTTTGGTGTTTTTAGCACAATCTAGAAATGCAGTTAAACACAGATAATAATTATATACACATATATTTTATTTAACCAACAATTTTAAGTCATAACCTCAAGCCCACAATTTAAGTCCATTGTATAATTATTTCCTATTTAAGTTTTGATTAGACCAGAAAATAAAGGTGGTGGTGGATAAGATTTTAGGAATAATTTTCAGATTTTTTTTTAGTCTTCAAATATTCTCTTTTACTGTTCTTCATTTTTTTCCGGCAAGTCGCCGGAGTTCCGCCGGAATCTGGTGAGTCCACCACCCAAAACCCCCATTTTTCCCCTTATCTTTCCTTCACTGTTCATCCTTAAAGAAAACACCACCAAAGAACATCCAAAACCCATTTTCTCTCTCCCAATGCCGTTTCCGGCAAGACAAACAAACAAACAACCATTCAAATGCCCAATTTTTTCCAGCCAAGTGAGTTCGCCACCAATGATATGATAAGTTCCGACCAGCAGCTCACACACAAGCACCAAAATCCACCTGTTCTTCCCCAAAATCGATACAAAACAGCAACCAAATGACCCCACAAAACAGCCAGCAACGACCCATTGTTCTCACCCATTTTTCTCCGACCAAACAACCCATCTTCTCCAGCCAAAATGCAAGCAAAACCTCCACAACAACCAGCAAACCACCAGACCCAAAACCATCAAGAAAATAACCTCCAAACGACCAACAACAGCCGCCAAACAACACCAGAAAATCATCTCCATTTCCCATTTTTCCGACCGCCACCCGTCCTCCTTTCTTCCGGTCAAAACCTCGCCTGAAACAACCCCCAAATCACTGCCAAATGCAACCAGAAAACTGGCCACCAAACGACCAGAAACAACCCATTTCCTCCTTTAGTCTTTTCCATAACTGAAATTAGCAACCAAACAACCCCAAAACCTGCTTGAAACAGCCACCAAAAAGCTCCATTAAATCACCATTTTTCCTTACTAGACCACTACCCAAAACCCCCTTTGTTCTCCCATTTTTTCCGGCAAACCAACCGGATCCCAACCCTTTCCTCCTCCTCGTTCGCACCACCAGTTACTCCGACGAGGAGTTCAAATCTCTGATGAGCCAGAGCAAAAATAAAGGCTTGTCAGTCCCCTTCCCCTTTTACATTTTTCTTCTGTTTTATAGGTGTTTGGCTCAAAATCGGTGAAATTCGGCGAAGCTCCAAGCTCCCAAGCGAACCGGAACAGCAGTCTCGAAACCACCAAGCTTTTCAGCGAGCAAAATACTTAATCAGAGAACTAACAACCATGACAAGTTTTGTTTCTCTTACTTTAGTTTCAATATTATTATTGTTGCAAAACTTAAGAACAAAAGAACAATACAGAGATGAAGACAAGAAAAATAGAAGTGAAGAGCAATAATATAATATAACTTTCTTTCTTTCAAGTATTCACTAAATTTTCAAGTGTATATAATATGAACTTATTTATAGTGTAACATAGAGACATACAAAAGATTAATCATAAACATGACATTAACATGAATATAATGGAGGAGGTTATGAAAGTGAAAAGTTACAAGAATGATGGTTATAAAGGTGAAGGTTATGGAGGTTATGATTATCTTCATAATGGAGGAAAGTAATGAAGATAATGAGTGAGAGTAATTTCTTGGTATAGTAGATATCCACACTATAATATTTTATAACACTCCCCTTTGGATTTCCATAGATAATATGCCTCATTAAAACATTACTAGAAAAAAACCCCGTGGGAAAAAATCTCAATGAAGAAAAAAAAGTACACATATCTTTTAATACGTTTTGAATGTTGCCTCGTTAAAAACCTTACCAGAAAAATCCAATTGGAATAAAATCATGGCTAAGGAAAAGAGTACAACACGTATTTTTCTCCCCTTGATAAAAACTTTACTTGATATCTCGGAGATGATGCATTCCAATCTTATATCAGAACTTCTCAAATATTGATGTTGGCAATCCTTAGTGAATGAGTTTACAAGATTATCATTTGAACGGGGATTTGAACGTATATCTCACCATTTTGTTGAAGATCACGTGTAAAAAAGAATTTTGGTGAAATATGTTTTATCTGATCTCCTTTGATTGTATTCTCCCTTCAATTGAGCTATCTATTTTTTCATATATGGTGGTTGAAATATCCTTTTCCAAAGGAAAATCACATATTTTTTTGAATATGATAGATCATTATTCCAACCAAACCCTTTTCCGGCTTACTTCATAGATCAATATTATTTATGCATGATTTGAAGATGTGGTTACTAATGTTTGATTCTTTGAACGCCAAGCTATTGTTGTGCCTCCATATGTAAATAAATAGTTCATATGCGATCGAGCTTTATGCGGATCAAATAAATATTCTGCATCTACATAATCAAATTATTTCCGACTAGGAGATTGATCATTTCAATTTTATTGAAGCTCATCTTTTCTTTTCAAAGAAAATCTCACATATTCTATGTGTTGAGTCACTTGCTTTGTTAGTTTTCATTTCAATTTTATTGAAGCTCATCTTTTCTTTTCAAAGAAAATCTCACATATTCTATGTGTTGAGTCACTTGCTTTGTTAGTTTCTTGTCATAACTTGAATGATAATATGACAATCCTTTCACATAATTTTCGTTATTTATATCAAATAATCTTCTAGCATTTGCATAATCAGCGGTCTGTAAGTGCACCAATTGCACTAATACATGACATTTTAAATTATTTTCATGAGATCAAAAAGATTCTTTCTCTGTTTAAGCAGTCTTAAAACCATTGGGTACTTAATGGAATTGATTTAAGACCTTTTAAATCCTTCAAGGATTTTCATATAACATTCATAGTCTAGTTAGACATAATAATAATTTATTATACATAATAATAATTTATTATACATAATAATAATTTATTATACATATTCAAGTATTTCATCTATTGTCAGAGTGAAACAAGTATCATTGCATTCATCATACATATTCAAGTATTTCCCTCTATTGCCAGAGTGAAACAAGTATCATTGCATCCACCACATCTCCATTTAATAATGTCAGAATTTTTGCGAAAACCCTTTATGCCCCGAGGCACAAACCATACTTTATATCTTACGGGTATACTTTCGTACAATGATTCATTTGTACCCCATTAACATATAGTTTGATCTATGAACTATAAGTTCAAAAACGTCACTTTTAATTTCTAAGTGAAACAAAATATACTTGAATAGTGCATTTTATTTAGCCAAGCATTCATCTGTCCATACTACATGGAAGATTTGAATTTAAGATCCTCGTAATCATTTATAGCATTGAGTGCTACTTCATATCAAAGATACCGTCGACGGTCATTTTGATTCAATTCCAATACGACATAACTTATCAAGATCTCTTCATTTTTCATCATTTTTAGGTATCTGAACCTTTGCCAAGGTTTTATGAAGTGTTATGTCATAGTGCTCTTTCAAAGCACATACCTCATTATCATGACCATTTTGATAATTTGCTCCTCTCCTTTCTCAAGGAATTTTACGTTTGAAATCGATTGGTCTATCACGCTTCTAGCGTACCATAAACTCTGCCCTTCAAGGACTATTTATTGGAGCATTTGCAGCTTAATTAAAATATTGGGTCAGTAAGTACATCTGGCAAATTATTTGCAAAATTTTACAAATGAATTATCTCTTGAACTTCAAGTTCACATTTTTTTTTAATGAGGATCTAGATAATTCACCCCACACATAATTTTTAGATGTAAAACATATCTCCTCCTAATGTTAGAAAATATATCATTTACCTCCAACCTCATTTAGGGATCCATCTTTGTACATGGTGGAGCAATAAAATCATATGTGCACACATCAAATTTTTAGATGGAAATTATTTGGTTCCTGACCTTGAACCAATTGTGATGGGAGAACCTTGTTGGCTTGATTTGAGAGATTTGTTCTCATAATCAGAAGTCTAGCTATAACTAGAGGCAAATAATTTCTGCTAAACCAATCAGTATTATCAACATAATTTTATAGTTTGGAATTGTGCTCTTAACAATTTGAGCAAACAACCTTACAAAAATCAATTTGTAATTTGATACAAATGCACATGTGACCATACCATAGATGCATCTATTAAATCATAATAGTAAGTAGTCCATGTGACAGGTGAACGGACCCATATTCACCTTTTTATATGTTTCAAATAATTTTAGGGGATACAATCCCAACCTTAGTTGGTACAATGATCATTTTATCATGAGAACAAGCAACACAAGAGAATTCTTGAAGAATCTTTTATTTCTTCAAACATATAGTCACGTGAATTTTCAATTTCTTCTGCATCACATCTGAACCAGAATGGTCAACCGGTTATGCCAACTGATATTTATTTTAGTAAACTTCTAGTTTACTTTTGCATGTGATTTCTTCATCATGCCCATATCTTTATACAACAAATAAAAAAAAGACGGATAACCTTTTATGTAAATATTCATAACCCGCTTTGATTGTAATAATTTGAAGATATTTAATCTTTCAATAATTTACAGCCTCAATATAATAATTTTTCCTTTCAATTCCTCCGAAACTTAAAATGTTTCTTTTGAGACTTACTACAACCTCAATATTATGAACTATTACATTTTTCTGGATAGTAACAAATTAGTCATCCCGAAACTCTTAATTAATTTTATACATGTACTGCCACAAATTTCACAACACCATTCTTATGGTGACCATCTCCTTCAAGAAAAATTTATTATTATTATTGTCATGGTTAAAATTATTACATGCAAGACTTATTTCTTGACAACCAATGACAAATTTGTGTTGCCACACAACAATATTTGTTTTGTTCATGACCACAACCTTTATATAAAAGAATTATTTTTTTCTTTGATCCTCCAATAGTTCATAATAAAACATACCATAGTATTTGTGTAGTACTCAAAGTATATGACAAAAATAACCATCTATGTCAATTTTTTTTTAATCTCTCAAACGTCACGTAGAGGTGAGATGTGTAATTTATCCAACCATACATGAACATGTCCTTATCCATACGAATACAAGTAACATTTATCCATTTGTACATGCTCCATAAGTTTTTATTAGAAACTCATTGTCATGCTTTGACATTATCAAATTTATGTGACTCACCTCAACATCATTTTAAAAGGTCAATGTACTAAATGTACTACCACTTTGTATTCCTTTATTTTGATGGAGGATTTTCAAAACTTTTCAAATTGGATTGCACCATCAAAAATGTGCCCTATAACCTTTCATACCACTTTGATGAGAAAAATTACATTCACATTTTGAAGGACCATATTAAGAACCCATACCGTTGTTCCTTTTAATTACCACAATGATGACCATTAACATTTTACTACGCCCATATTCATACATTAAATCACTTTTCATCTTTCAGACATATTATACACTGCTACCACATTCACATAAGAGAATGAAGCAAATTAATTTGGCGGATTTCATGTCTTTTCACCAAAAGTTCATCATTTTGCCTTAATCGTCATCATATTATCGCTATGGTGCACTAGGACTTAACATTCAACGTCTTACCCTTATAAAGGCATCTTTGGCCATAAATCGATGAGACTTGAACCCAACTTCTTATCATCATGGTGCACCGAGACTTATAACTCGATGTCTTATCCTTTTAGTAATGTAAAACTTCAATCCATTGTCTCACCCCTCAACCAATAGTATAATAGGCCACAATATACTAGGGCTCGCCCTTTTTAAAACATTATCAATTACGGTGGGCATAAACTTTTTAAATTATGATACATAATTTATAAACTTGCCTCTACAACGAATTAATAAAAATATGTAGAACATGATCTACATTTTAATAAAACAAGATAAAAAATAACAATGTATTTACAAATTATTAATTTACAGAACTATATTTACTTTTTATATATGTAAGTGATCAAATTAAAAGTTTGCTCAAAGTAAAAGCACTTGCTAGACTCATATGATTTTGACATGGTTAGAAAACAGATGATGCATAATCACAAGCAAAATATTAAATAGGTTTTATAGTAACTTACCTCAGCTTGTTCCCAAGAGAAAAATAAACACAATTATTTTACCTTCTTTTTATTTACTTTGCTTCAATCCTGCAATGGTAGAACATTCGTGCTGATAACGTGTTGTAAAAATGAAGAACAAAAGAAAAATATAAAGATTAAGACAAGAGGAACAATATAATATAACTTTATTTCTTTCAAGTATTCACCAAATCTTCAAGTGTATACAATATGAACTCTTATGTCTCTATTTATATTGTAACATAGAGGGAGAAAATGACATAAATAGTCCCTCAACTATAGGAGTAGGTCTAAAATGGTCCCTGAACTATACACTTAACGGATTTAGTCCTTCAACTATTCAAAAACTTGTCAGTTTTGGTCCCTTAACTATACACTTATCGATTTTAGTCCCTTAACTATACACCTACCGATTTTAGTCCTTTAAGTATTCAAAAACTTATCAAGTTTGGTCTTTGTCCATTTTTTAAATACAAATAACTTAGGTTTGTATTAACATAATCTATGCCTCGAGAAATTAAATCCTTTAGCAACTTTTTCTGTTGGTTCTCTCTCCGTTACTTTTTCTTCAAATTAATCTTACGCAAAAAACCTTAACCTCAATGATTTAAAATAAAATTCACGAGGAAAGAAAATATAAGTCATAATTTTATTCAACAGAGGATAAAATAAAACATATTATTGTTACTAATGACTTGAATATGTTAAACTTTATTATAAAAAGAAAAAACTTATTATCCGTTAAACCCAAAGTTTGTACTCCAACGATTTCATTGAACATAATTTGTTTAATTTTTCAGAAATGATAGTTTATAAAATGATAGATTTGCAATTTTCTAAACTTTTTTTAAAATAGATCAATTTTATTATTCTATTCATTTTATTTTACGTAAAGAAATTTGAGTAAATTAAATAAAATTCGCATTGATTAGCATGATGCATGATAAGTTTCTCGAACAAAAACTATCAAAGTTTAGGATGGTGCGTATTAAAAACCAAAGCTATTTGTATTTAAAAAAAGGACAAAGATCAAACTTGATAAGTTTGTGAATACTTAAAGGACTAAAATCGGTAAATTTATAGTTAAGGGACTAAAACCAATAAGTGTATAAGTTAAGGGACCAAAGCTGTCAAATTTTTGAATAGTTAAAGGACTAAATCCGTTAAGTGTATAGTTCAGGGACCATTTTAGACCTACTCCTATAGTTCAGGGACTATTTATGTCATTTACTCACGTAGAGGCATAAAATAGGTTAGTTATAAACATGAAATTAACATGAATATAATGGGGGATGTTATGGAAGTGAAATGTTACAAGAATGATGATTATAAAGGTGGATGTTATGGTTATCTTCATAATGGAGGAATGTAATGGAGATAATGAGTGATAGTAACTTTTCGGTGTAGTGGACATTCACAGTATAATATTTTATAACAATTATTTTATTTTTAGTTATTTATTGATGTTTTAATTTTCTGTTTATTTTTTGTTATTAATATAGTTTTTTTGGGATTGTGTTTATACTTTTTCTATTGCATTTTTAAATACTTCTTCCTCATTAATTAATTTGAATAGATACTAACCGTGCTCATGATTTTTATTTTTCCTTAACTTGGTTTGACATGCTTTTTATTTAATTTAAGTAATTTTGGTTGTTTTAACTTTCCAGTAACTTTGTGTTCTGTGTGTTGTTGATATGTGTTTGTTGGTAACGTCATAGTTGTTTAATTTTTCATTTACTTTGTGTCATTTTGTGTTAGTTTGATTAATGTTGCTTTGTTATTCTTTAATATTTTACTTGTTTTGTCTTTTCTGTTGGTTTGATACTGTGTATTTTATTGGATATTGCAATTATTTGCATTTTGAAATGATTTAATCATTATTCTAAATTTCTTTTGATTGATTTTAGTTGGTTATTATTATGTATTGGTTTATTGTTTACTGATTTAGAATATTATGTTGTAATTTTTTTTTCTTTTTGTTATATTTGAATTGATAATTAAAATTGGCCAATGAAAAAATCTCTCCGTCGATTTTGGATGCCTCCACATTGTAAAAGACGGAAATTTAGTTTAAGTTCATATATTTAGTTTGTTAAAATTGGCCAATAAAAAAATTACCGTCGATTTCCAAGGTCTCCCATGTAAATAAGACGGGTTTTTATTTTAAGTTATTATTTGATTATTTATTTTTATCTTTATTTATTACTAACACTTTTACTAAATATCTTTACAGGTACCCGGAGTTGCTTCCCGTTGGAGCTATTCGAATGAAGTTTGAATTATATATTTTTTTGTGTACATTATTGACGTTAGGCAAATCTTAGGTCATTTCTCATATCATTATTTTATTTTATTACTTCTGTATATCGCATGTTTGTTTTACTTGTATATTATTTTATCTCCTCCTTAATTTTTTTAAAATGAATTTAGTCAGGACTCACAGTTGTGGATTTTGAAGGATGCCTAACACCTTCCCTTTGGAATAACTTGAACCCCTTACCTATAATCTATTGGTTTTGTAGACTTTCTTTCAGTTAATTAATTGGTTTCCTAGTTTTTCCTAAAATTAGACTGTGACTCCTTTAAAATTCTTTTTTCTTGAAATTCTTTTAAAATTGAATTAATTGATTATTTTTTGAGCCACCACGACGTTTCACCTTATTTGAATAAAGTAGGGATGTAAACAATATGATGCAAGGACAAGAGGTGATTACCCATGTTCCTTTAGGAGCTAAGATGAATAGGATTAAGAACTATTCCGTGGAAGTTAAGCTTAGTACAGAGTGGACAAGTGGCGATTAACCATGTCCTATAAACTATGTGCCATCATACGATGTCTAGAAAGACATTAGCTAGTGGATCCACAACAACTAGAAGTTCATGGTCCTTGCCTTGGCAAGTAGGACAACTCTTTTTGGTGTGGAAGACACTGAATTCCATGTTGATAGCTCACATGGTCTTATATGTCGGTTAAGGCTACTTCCCACAAACAAGTAAAGTTATGATGAACCAAGGTTACTTCAAGAAGTATCGTAAGTATGTTTGAAGATGTTGTTCACTTGCATTGATCATGTTTTGTGACTTATGCTTCCTAACTCTCAAGTTTCATGTTTTAGCTTGATCATTGCATTCTCATGAAAAGGTCCTATTTAGCATGATTTAAATGTTTATCATACTTGGTACATATTTTTTTACTAACGCATACTCTTGCATTTCCCTAAATGTAGTCGTGGCTAGAGGTTGATTTGAGAGATTTTGAGCTTTGGTGAGTCCTCATGCTTCGAGGACCGGATTTTCATTGTTCTCAGTTTTCTTCTTTACTTTCAGTTTTGAACATGATGCATGGGGTAGGCCCAAATTTTATTCTTATGTACTAGATGGCTAATGAGACAAGTGTATAGACTTCCGCTTTACTTATATAAAACTATTGGACTTGAAATGTTGTTCTTTATCTCTTTTGTTCTATTTCTTATGTTATGAATGCTAAGTGGCTTGTATGGGGCCTCTCGGAGTCCTATACGCCATGTTACGCCTCGGGGGGGGGGTATCTTGGGTTGTGACAAACTTGGTAATCAGGTCACAAGGTTTAGAAAGGTCCTAGAATGTCTCATAAGCCACGTTAAGTAGAGCCTTGTTCATGAGTGTGAAGCGCAAAACAAATAAGGTCTAAACATCTCAAAAGCATACAACACGACTAATAATTCTTGCTCAGTGATAGTGTAGTTCTTTTGAGCTACATTCTAGGTCTTGCTTGCATAGTAGACCAGGTGAAACAAATTTCCCTGGCATTGGCCAAGCACATCCCCCAAAGCCACACCGCTCATATCACACATTAGCTCAAACAAAATGCTTCAATCTGGAGCAACAATGATAGGAGCCAAAATGAGCTTCTCTTTTAAACACAAAAATGCCTTGACAAAAGCTTCATCAAACTCGAAGACGCTTTCCTTTTCAAGTAGCTTGCAAAGAGGATGAGCCACCTTAGAGAAATCTTTTATGAACCTTTGGTAGAAACCCGCATGATACGAGAAACTTCTAACACCTTTAACCGAGATAGGAGGAGGCAACTTGGCGATAACTTCACTTTAGCTTGATCAACTTGTATGCCTTGTCCCGAAATTTTGTGCCCCAATTACAATACCTTCCTTGACCATGAAATGACATTTCTCCCAATTGAGAACAAGGTTCATTTCGACACATCTTTGCAAGACTCTACCAAGGTGCTTAGAGCACACTTCAAATATATCACCCACAACCAAAAATTCATCCATGAATACCTCTATCGAATCTTCTACCATATCAGAAAAAATAGATAACATACACTGTTAAAACGTCACCGATGCATTAAACAATCTGAAGGACATTCTTTTGAAAGAGAATGTCCCATAGGGACATGTGAAGGATTTATTTTCTTGATCTTCCGGTGCAATGTAGATTTGATTATAACCGGAGTAACCATCAAAGAAGCAATACCATCCACGGCCCGCAAGTTTATCACACATTTGATCCATAAAGGGCATCAGGAAATGATCCTTCTCGATCCATGCACCGATAACCGGTCACATTGGCAAAAGCTCCCCTTTTTCATTAGGGACCACAGTCAGACCACATTTCTTTGGAATGCATAAAAGGGGAGTAACCCACTTTCAATCCGCAACAGGGTAGACAACTCCTGCACCAAGCCGCTTAATAATCTCTTTCTTGACCACTAGAGTATTGGAGGATTCAACCTCCTTTTATGTTCAATACTTTTCTTACAATCACTAGCCAATTGAATCTTGTGAATACAAATACCGGAGGAATTCCCACAATATCGATAGTCATCCACCCAATAGCTTTCTTAAATCTTTTCAATACACTAAAAAGTGCTTGCGCTGGCCATTCAAGCAAATCCGCAGCAACAATCACGGGCAAAGTATTATTAGTTCCCAAGAACACATAACGAAGGTGAGGTGGAAGCACCTTCAATTCGAGCTTTAGTGGTGCTTCAATAGATTGCTTTGCGGGAGGAATTTCCCTAACCTTAAAACTGATATCAAGTTTCAAAAGGCTCTTAGAATAAGAACCTAAACCTGATAGAGCAACCACTACCTCATCATAATCTTGAATTTCCTCCCCATCATAATTCAAAAGGACGACAACCAAAGATTAACCAACACAAGAAACTTCACTCACACTAGCAACTGCTTCATCAATCACGTCAATAACCGCTATCACATGGAGGTCACTTGGTTGCTTTATCAATTTACAATTATTGAATATAACTTCTTCACCATTTATCTGAAATTTCAGTTCACCAGTTTCAACATCAACAAGAGCTTTCCGGTAGCCAAGAATGTCCTAGCAAGAATAATAGGGACCTGGGCATCAATTTCACAATCCAGGATCACAAAATCAGCCAGAAATATAAATTTGTCTACCTTTACCAAAATATCATAAAGAATTCCAATAGGGCGCTTGATAGAACGGTCGGCCATAAGAAGATACATAGTTGTAGGCTTAGGATCACCTAGCCCAAGTTGCTTAAAAATGGCATAGGGCATCAAGTTTATACTCGACCCCGAATCACACAATTCTTTAGCGAATTGGAACATCCCTATAGTGAGGGATAATTAATTCCCTCGGGTCATCCTTCTTGACAACCATGTTGCTCGACATAATGACACTACAAGTATGAGATACCTCAATTATCTCAAAGTCCATACTTCTTTTCTTTGTGATTTACCAATTCTTTCATAAACTATGCATAACCCGACATTTCTAACAGCGCCTCCACCAAAGGAAGATTAATGGAAAGAGTTTTGAAGACAAAATGAAATTTTTGGAACTTCATATCTTCATCCTTCTTCTTCAATTTTTTGAGGGAATGGTGGAGTCAATTTGGGCAAAGGCTTTATAGGTATCGAGGGAGGTACAACCCCCACATTTGACTTTTAGCATCATCATACACAACACTTTTCGGTGCATCATCAACCTCATTGGAATCCTCATTGTTACAATCTTCGGCAAGTGCATCACTTTAAAAAGCAATGGCTTTCCCTTTTCTTGAACTTCCATTATTATCATTTGGCACATCACTTTCCACAACTTTACCACTCTAGTTCACGACGGCCATGCATTGCGCATTATCATTCTTCAGATTAGCCATGGTATCACTAGGAAGACCCTTTTTTTTTTATCTTGGATTCAAGTGAGCCAAAATTTGACCAATTAGGGTCTCAAGTGTTTTATAGAAACCGAATGAGAGGTCACCATTTTATTCATAGACTAGAAATCAACCTTCATCTATTTGAGAAGTTTGTCCTATCCTTCCACCTTGTTTAGGATTAGAGTAAACATATCTTCTGTTCGAGAGCTTTTGGGATCGGCAATTGGTTCTTTAGGTTTTGTACGGTCATGAGGAGGCACATAACTATCTCTATCACCATCCCTTACTTTCCAATTTTCACTCCTATCACGCTAATCTCATTCTCTATCTCTCCAACCACCATCACAATCTTTTGTTCCAAGCTTGATTCCCGCTCGGCCTTGGATAGATCGGACAAGAATCCCCCACTAGGTTCGACAAGAATTGTACCTCTTCATTATACATAGTTTTAAATTTTGCATCATCCAAGCTTATCCCACTATTAGCACCAACCACATTCATGGCCTTATAACCACCTCCGATGACATGTTTTGTCAACAAGTCCATTTAGGTCATCATCTTAGCCATGTTTTCATCACGCCCTTGGTTCTTTTCCATTTGTTCTTTAGTCAACCCAACATTGAAAGGAGACACTTGATCCTCCCTTGTGTGCCATGCTTGATTAATCTTGATTATCTCATCCATCAAAGTCAACGCCACGACAAATGGTTGTCTCATAATTCCACCCCTAATAAGTTGATCGACAACACCCTTGTTAACGGTGTCAAGACTTCGGTATAAATATTGAAATAACATGTTAATCTGGCAACCCATGAGTAGGACATTGGAGGAGTATATTTTGAAGCCTCAACTACATTGCATGAATGGGTTCACCATCAATCCGCTTAAATTTTAGAATGCTATCCCTCAACTTTACCATCTTCGAGGGAGGAAAGAACCTTTCATAGAAAACCTCTATGAGATCCTGTAACACCCCAGAGAATTTTTCGAACTAAGACTCGAGCTGTCCTTCATGTGGAGTGAGATTTTACCGAGGAATAAAAAATTCTTGAGTGTTAAGGTCCCTATATGTAGCACATTGAGTTCCAAGAAGAGTGGAATTGGAAATAGTCATTTTTGGAAAGAATTCAAAAATCTGGAAAATTTGGCTAAGTATGGAAAAAAGGTGAGTTTTTGGTCAACTTTGAGCAGTCGTAACTCCTAGCTCAGAATGATTTAGGTGAATTTCCAGTTATGTATGGAAAGCCCTTGGAATGATCTTTCCAACGCCACTGAGTTTGCTTGATTACGAGTTCGTATGAGTGAGTTATGCCCTTTGGAAGTTGGGCTGTTGGCACAGTCGCACAGGGCAGTTTAGTCCGAAAATTTTAAGGGTATTTTGGTCTTTTCCCTAATCTTTTCTTTGGGTTATATTGAGGTGTTAGACTGATG
>JAJOOS010019565.1:0-24316 GCA_029582725.1 Solanum chiquidenum
TAAAACTCAAATTATGACCAAACGAACGACCAGGTGACCGAACTGTCAGTCCCAGCAAGTCATAAATGACTTGGGGTCGCTATAGGAATGCTCTAAACGACACACAAAAGGCAAGACACAGAAATGACCAAGAGGGTCATTACACTTGTTCTGAATGGTGACCCTATTCAACTGTCGGTAGTCTATACACATCCTCTCTTGCTAGTGATGGTATTACCACTTTTGTTGCTCTAGTTCGGACCATAGAGTGAAGGAGGAGAGATACCAATTTGTATCACCCAGATACCAATTGGATTCAAGTCATAGCACGAAAGAGTTGAAAGAAGTGAGTTTTTCCTAAAGTTATATAACCTCTCGAAGAAAAGTACGGACGTCATCGTACCGTTCCGCAAGACTCTACTAGACTCATTTTTGTACAATGAGATCAACAAACCTAGGGCTCTGATACCAACTTTGTCACAACCCAGACCATCGTGATTGGCACTCACACTAACCCTCCGGTGGGAGAATCATTACTGCAACCCAAATAAACAAATTTTATGAAAACGAAGGCATTTAAAAATACGGAAGCATGTTTAAATGACTATAAAAATGGAATCCCCATTAACTTCAAGGTTTAAACAAATAACTTAACCAAACTAATGCGGAAGAACAACTCTTAGAACCTGAAAGTCATTGTACCAAAACTCTACTAACGACAAGTCTAAAAACAAGGGGCACAACCCCGAACTAAACAAACACCTTAAACAAATAGTCTGAGTCCAAAAAGAATTGACTTAAACAATAGAGATCCATGACAGCCTAAAAGAACTGGCTCACCCTTGAATCCGGTCACGCTCAATAGTCACTTAGCTGAGGTCTATCAATAACCTCCTGATGATGCCCTGTACTCAACAAAGAACAAGCAAGTGCAATATCAGTACACAACCGCAGTGTACTGGTAGGATAACGCGGCTATCCCAATAAGTGAAACACATGCAAGTAACCACAATCATTATAAAACAGGCATATACCGAACATATACAATATTAGTCAACTATTACGAACAACGAACAATTTCACGATTCTCACATATCACTGTTATATCAATTTAGAGCAACATACCGTCTTTCAATATCAATCATCATTAGATATGAACGGGATCATCTCAAGTAGATACATTAGACAATTCAATGGTCCTCTCATGAAACCCACAACCAAATTATTAGCATATCGAAGCGTGGTACCCAATTCAATATTTATGCCAGAACGTGGCAACCGATCCCATGTTTATACCGGAGTGTGGCAACCGATCAAAGTTAGTGTATCGGAACGCAACACCCGATCCATTTAACAAACCACCATCACAATCACAATGTATATTCTCAAAATCATACAATAAGAGGTGGTTCATGACATACAATTATTCAATTATCCTCAATTACGATTAGGGTGATCAATAATGCAACATTCGCATACATACATGCATTATAATGAGTAATTACAAACATATATCACACCAACATGAAATCACAACCATCACCTACCTCGAATCGAAGCTTGAATCCCCCAAGGTACTTGAATATTCCCTTTCCGGATTCTTCCCGCTTGTTCGTGGTCTAAAAACATACAATTAACACAATGATCAATAAACGAGGCCTAATTACCCGGATTATAATCAACATTATCAACCCTAGGCCAACCCAAGATCCCAATACCCAAATTAGGGCTTTTTCCACCATTAACTTCATATCAAAACCTTTCCCAATGATAATTATCCAAGAAACTACGTTCTACGGATCGAAAAACGGATTCGGGGAGTTAAAACCTTACATTTAGCCTCAAGAATGGTGAAAAACGGTCAAGAATTCGTCTGGGGTCATTCCTTAGCTCTCAAAGCCGAAAAGTGCAGAATAAAGACGTTTTGAGGTTTATTTACGACCTTAAGTCGCGTCGGATCCGCCATAGCGGTCCTCACCCTGCTACAGCGGCCCCCCCTAGCGGCAGAAATCCCACTCCAGCGGCTTGAACGGAACCAATGAGCTATTTTAATAATTCCAAGACCCCATTTCACAACACACATTTAACCAACGACGCTCAGAAAATATCGTTCACGCTAAGATCGATTTCGGGAGTTCTACTCACCCGAATTTAATTTCGTAAAGTCGTACAGATTTCTTAACGTCTTAGCTATCTACTCATGTGATCAAAATCATAATTAGATTACCCAATTGCTACCAGATTTTCCTAGACCTTATTGACTCCGATTTCGTCCAAATCTGGACTAGGCTAGGACACCCCAAGTTCCTACCAAAAAGTTTTTTGACCTCAACTCTTTCCCCATTCGCTTTTCTCTAACGACGGAATCTGGTCGTTACAGTTCCACTTGTTCTTGGTCTACAAACAATCATAATAACACGGGAATCAATAAACAATCACTAATTACCGAAATTACCAATAATTGTATGAACCCTAGATCAAACTCATGATCTCAATTATCCAAAATAGAGTTATTTCCACCATAGAATCTAGATCAAAACCCTCCCCCTTCAATAATTACCCATTCTATTACGTTCTACGGATCGAAAAAGTTTTCCGACTTAAAAATTTTCCTCATTGATTTTTCTATAATGACGAAACCCTGTTGTTACATAATCAAAAAATTAGCAAACAAATAAGTGTATTTTCTATACTATTATGTTTTGTAATTAAAATTTTATTTTGTAAATAAAAAAATAGATATATTTATTATAAATTAAGGTCTTAAACACAATATTTTTGTTATTGTTCATATTTAAAAAAATACATTGTTTATTTCAGAAATAATTTTAAAACATCACAATTTTTCCTCATATATTTTTAAACTTCATAATTGATCAAAACTAACTCAAATAAATTGAAACAGAAAAGCAATTACTATGTATGACAAACACTCATAACCACAAAATGTCGATAATATTGTAAGCATAGAAAATCCAAAAGGAGCTGTAACCACATATTATTAAAAGAGTATACATTTTTGTGCTATTAGGTAAGCATTAATTTTGACAATTAGCTAGATTGAATATTTACATGATCAAGAAGAATTCAACATAAATTAATCTCTACCATTATTTATAGAGACTTTGATTAATAAAATAACTTCTTTCTTTCCCAAAAATATACTATTTTTATATTATATATAATAAAAAGAGAAATGATGAGCAGTATTTTCACAATTTCAAGTCAAACTCAATCATCTGATGAGAAGAACTGAGAACTTAGATTATCCATAACAGCTAACTGCATATTCTCTGATGGTTTCCAATGTCTCTTCCTTTGATTTATAAACCAATTGTTGATCTGCTTTGGATCAAGTCCTGTTGATTCTGCTAGTGAATTCTTATCAGCCTCCTATAATCAAAATTTCAACACAACATTCGCTATCATGTCACGTAACTAAAATATGTATAAGTTATGAGTCTATTCACGTAATAATTTATGCAGGATAAAAGATTAAATAACTAATTAATGAACTAACAATTGCATAACCCTAATTTATATGTACCACGTCCATACACTAAATTGTGGATAAAACCAATGTTATGAATGGTTAGAAGTTTTTGGAAAGACCAAAAGTGCACCAATATTGCGAACATGAGAATCTATTAGTACATCTTGGGGAAAAACAACGATGACTTTAAGTCTCAACCCAAAAATAAAGAATTATTTTAGGTTTATTCTCAAATAATCAATGCAGAACCTAGTAAACATAAAAGTTATAATCTAAAATCCATAAATTTAAAATCTTTAAACCACCTCTCTATGAAAGAACCTAAAAAGCAGTACACCCTTTCTCAATTTATGTTACACATTTCGAATTTTGAGATTCAAATTGATCTATTTTTTACTGTAAAATTTCGTGTATCTTTTATATATTTTGGATTGTCAATTATTGTGACTTATAATACTTTTTACGTAGTTTACAAATATATAAATTTCATGTGCAAATTTCTGATCACAATTAAACTATTTGACTCTCGAAAAACGAAATGTGTCGCATAAATTAGAATAGAAGAAGTATAAATACAAAGTTTTAAACCAAGATTTTAAATGAAACAAGAAGAATAAGCATTATTTGAGTTGTATGAAAATGCAAAATAGAGAGGTAAAGAAGTACAAACCGTAGGGTAAGGCCATCTAAAGTGATCATCCCACCATGCAAGTAACATTTGCCTTGCCTCTTTTGGTAGCTTCCCTTTCTTCTTTTTCTTTGAAAATTCCAACTTTAGACTACTTAAATGACTCCCAAACTTACGTAGGAGTCTATCTTTGAGTTCATTATCTTCACTTCTCACTGATGCATCTGCCTCACCACAACTTAACTCTTCATCTGATGATACACCACCATCATCTGCCACAATTAATTTACTCCACTTTAGATCAAGCTATATAAAGAGAGAGTTTGTTATAAGTTCCTATGTTGTTCGAATTGTTAAAAAATATCAAGGAGTGTGTGTCAAATTCTTCAAAAATAGTGTATTTCTAAAGTATCCGACATGAGTGTGACAATATTTTTGAAAAGTCCCAGCAACTTAGATAAGTTCTATAAGTGACAGGAGTGACCGCTTTCTAGTCCTAGTTGGCACCACCCCTAGTAAACTTCAGCATGCAAGGAACACGTTCAAGAAGAATCTAAATTATTTCCTAAGAGCTTGTACATGTGTAAGCTCATTATTCATCTTGTCAATGGCAAGAACTATGTCAATGGGTGCATCACTTAAAAAAATGAGAAAAAAAATCTTAGTGAAAATTGATCCTGGTAGCTAACTAACTCAACATACCATTAATTGCATCATTTAACCTTTTAGGAATATGGATACCATCAGATAATATAAGATCAATTCTAAAAAGTATATACATATAACATCTATTTTAATAGAAAGATCATGGTTCACGTACAACGCAAAGTAGGTTCTCCAATCACCCCTGATTAATGCAATAGTGGCTCTATTTATTAAGGGGTAGTTTGGTAGAGTGTAGCTTTGTAATTAATTTTTTTATGCAATGGATATTACTTTTAATGCATCAAACCAAACAATACATAAAAACAATCTATGTATAATTGATGCAAACATAACTAATATAGGCATTGCTAACCATAGACTATATATGAAGAAGTCGTTTGGTAGCTAATCAAAGTTATGCAAGTATTAATTAATAATACATGAACTAGTTATGAGGAAATTTATATATTATTTAATTTTATGCAAGAATTAATTAAGCATGTTTTTAACAAGCAGTAGTTATCATACATAGATTCTCTCCTAACTTGTACATGTAATAGTTATGCATGTTTTTAAATTGCAAATCAAACATTGTATTAATTTTCTACATAGTCCAAACAAACTACCAAACATGATATTACTTATACATAATCTAATACATGTACAATATTTCTCCTAACCAACTACCAAACGACCCCTTTTAAACCCTACATCACCAATAAAAATTAATTGGGCTAGTTAATCTTATGTATCAGATAATTATACCCAAAAAAAAAGCTTGTTAAATAAAGTTATAAGTTTTATCACAAATTTCTTTCAGCAATACTGTTGAGCTACATAATTTGAAAGATTGTTAATTTAGAAAACTGACTTACCGCCTATATCAAATGACCACTATGACTTACAACTTTGTTAGAATTAAATATAAATAAAAATTTAAGCTATAGATCAAGTAAATATTTTTGAAGATAATAACTTTGGTAATAAAAGTGGATCTGTTGTATTAAAAATGTAGGGAAAGCTGCAAGGATTTCTCATAGCAAAAGCTCTAGCAAAATTTAAGCCAATTTAATAAAGCAAACAAGAGTATATATTTTAAAGATATGTATACACTATTTCATATTATATGATAGTACTAGACTCAAATAGACAAAATAGTGTATAAAGAAATAAATATAATAATATTTTTAAGTAATTTATTTTAAAAGCACATGTTATAAAATAAAAAATAATAATTTATTACTTAAAGAAAGGGCTAGTACATAAAATGATGAACAATTTACGTATTTGACCTATTGATAAAAGACAACTACTTATTTGTTGATTGTTATCATTAAAAAACTTCTATACTGAAAAAAGAAAGATATTTTTTTATTTTAATTGTTCAATCTATTTTTCTTTTTATTCCGTTCAGGAAACATAAATCTACTTTTATTTTTAATAACTCATCATACTAAGAATTTTTTTAAAAAAAATTAAAATTTAGATCAAATTAAAATAAGACAAAAAAATAATTACTCCCTCTGACTCAATTTATGTGACACATTTCAAATTTCGAGATTCAAACAAGTCTATCTTTGATCGTAAATTTTTCTTATATCTTTTAAATATTTTGAATTATCAATTTTTTAAACTTATAGTACTTTTTATGTAGTTTACAAATATATAAATTTCATTTTTAAAAAATTAAAGATTTCATTAGTAAATTATCGTTCAAACTTAAACTGTTTGACTCTCGAAAAGTGAAATGTGTCACATAAATTAAGATAAAGGGAGTAATAGAATCGATAGGTATATTGGGAAAGAGACATTGAATGGCACAAAGAGCCATGACTGGACTGAGCCCACAGGTGGCCTACCAAGATTTGACTACCATTATATGCAGCACCCCTGCAAACACTTTCTCTAAGTGGGTTTTCAGTAAGGAAAATAATTTAAAAATAAAAGAAAAAATATATTATTTTTAAAATTTCTCATCTGGTGTCTAATATCAATGTAGAGCCTGGTTAATTACAGATTGGGAAGTCTCACATTACTACTCCCTAATAAAGATGAAATTAAAGAGTACTTATCATTTCATCAAAATCCTTGTTGTAGTTGTGTGTGGTACTCTGATCCTAGAGTATCAAAATAATACTTCATTCGTTTAATTTTATGTAACATTATTTGAATATTGATATTAACAAAAATAAGTATGGATTTAATTTTTTTATTATCTAACTTATATGTATGTCAGCTTCCTATTTGATGTATTCCCATGTAGCGGCTATTAATGAAAAAAGATTGCTTTGTTCTAGTTAATTCTCTTTCCCTGTTTTATGCAGAAAAATTGTGTTCAATCGAATAACATCTCATAAAAAAAAAATTGTGTGCGTGTGCAAGTGTTTGATAATTGATAATTGATAGTTAGTAGTTGTTGAAAAAAAAAGGAAGAAACAAAAGAAAAGAGTTAGAATTGGCAGCGTAAAGCACGGGAGTCCATGTGATATATCGACCACCCGCTCTACACGGGCTTTCTCTCCCATTAATGTTTTTGGGTCCTACCCTTTTTCTTCAATGCCCCATTATATTTATTATATAATATATTATATAATAAAATAAAATAAATGTCCCTTCATTCATTCATTTCTTTCTTTAATAATTCCACCTTCTTTACTACTCCTATATTTATTATATTCAAACAAGAGTACACATTATCGTCGTTTACATATATATTACTTTATCCGTTTCAAAAAGAGTGACACAAATTAACTTGACACAAAATTTAAAAAATAAAGAAGAGTTTTAAATTTTGTCAAATTAAAGTTATTTCAAATCTACAAAATTATTTTTTAATCTTGTGGCGTTAAACATGTCACGTGGAAAGGTGAAAATAAAATGTTACCAAAAAAGAAAAGAGATCATTCTTTTTTAAACAAACTAAAAAAGAAAAGAGGTCATTCTTTTTAAAACGGAGGGAATACTTATAAACGGAGAAATATTCTTCAACTATATTCAAATAGAAACCAACATATTTAGTGTAAAACTATATCTAGAGAGGATGATGCATACACAATCTTACTTTCTATTTTGTGAAAGGGAGAAAACAACCTAGGTCAACTTTTTTTTTTTTGGTTTCTCATCCGATGTTCGAAGCCCACATTAAAGTTCCGATTAAATTTGGATCGCGCTCTGCGGCCCATTCGGAGGTGGACCTAGGCAACTTAAATGATGGGAATACATCATAATGAAAATGGATTTCTTCAAAGGTGCAACTCATAACCAATTTCTACTTCGACTTGGAATCTGTATGATTTGACTTATTTCAAGTGTTTTTAAGTCTAAGTAAGTTTCAAGTGTTTGAGTAAATGAAAAAAAATGTTTATAAACACATGATTTTAAGCAAATATAATAAAAATAAGTCAAAAGTCAATTCAAACAAGGACTTTTACCAAGTTAGAAAAATCTTCCAAGTTCCAAAATGTATATAGCAACTTAAATAAATCTCAATGAAGAACCTAAATACACATGAATTGTGTAAGGGTAGTTCAGTAAACACACTTAATAAAGGTAGTGGTAATATTCGTATACAATCTACGTGCTCTCATCATGTCTCACATTGTGAGATTTCAGTGAATATGTTGTTGCTATTGTAACAAGGTAAAGAACTAACTATCAAAGTAGGTCTAGTACTACTAACAACCACTACAATAATTACTACTCCACAATCGCAAGTAAATTGAGGTCGACTATCCAAATCCTTACTTGACTAGGTCAATTTATCTACAATGCCAATGACCCTAATATTTACTATTATATTTATTAATTCAGCTTACATCCCAAGCATAATATATAACAGGCAAGCATGCATAAACTTTTTAACATAAAATAAAGCCACAAGTACAAAACAATATGGGAAACAGCATCCAGCAGTTTATCAGTTTAATGCAATCTAAGCACGTGAACATATGCAGTTGATCACTTGAACTTATTAAACTAAAAATAATCTTTTATTGAAATTAAAACAAAAGGCACACGAGGCCAGATTAATAAATTACTCTCTCTGTATCACTTAAAAAGTTAATCTGTACTTTGAAACTAAAAATAATTATTATTTATATAGTTTGTCAAACACAAAGAATATATCTATCCATTCATTATTATTAACAACCATTTTTATTTTTTTTTCTCATTAATTTTTTAGACTGTAAGGCTGCTACTTGCCTTACACAGATCAAATTATACCATTTGCCTCAAATTAATTAAACTATTTGAACAATGACAGCTTCTAATGCGTGGAGAAAGCATAAAATAACACAACTTTATATCCTATATAGTTAGTTTAATACATTAATCTAAGTAATTAATTATTAGACTAGATCAAATTAAAGTAAAACATAATAAACAATAAGTTCTAATTGTACTTAGCATGTATAACTTACTTAAAAAAAAGATGCCAGGCAATAGGACAAGAAGATTGATCCACGTGATATGTTAGTTAAGATTTTTGGATTTAAAATCTCTTAGTATAAAGTAAGGTTGCGTATACAATACTTTTTCGATTATACTGAAGATATTATTATACGATGAAAACAAGGTAGATAAATCATTAGGTAAACGAAGATAATATAATCACTTTAAGTGAACACCAATGAGACATCAAACAATTCCCAATGTGTCTGGCAAGAACACATAGCACTATAATATTGGAACTTGAAAAATAAATATGATGAAGGCTTTGCAGAGGTTGGAAAGTCCAATTAATTGTGGTTCCACATGCAAGCCACATTCCATCTGAGAATATATATACATACAACTATTGTAGACTGTACTCAACATATGGTCTTTGCTGATATTATTGTACTTGAATCTAATTTATGAGTTATGTTGGTCTATTAAAACTGTAAAAAAAATGTAAAAAAAATTGGAAAATCGGACATGCACCAAAATAACATTTTGAAGGATCCAAAGAACATTACCTTAAAAGTAAAAGTACTTTTTCAGAGGATTACTCAGTTAATAGTTACTATCTCACAGAATCACATTTCTTTCCAATTTCAGTTATCTTCAATATAGAAAATTGTTAGTTAAGTGACCATCCGAAGATGAGTGTAAAATAATGCTACAATAGTGACCTAAACCAAAATGAAGGTAGCATATATCTTGTATTATATTGAAAATATTTATCCAAGTTGAAAACTCAAAATTTGTACTACCATCAATCATCTATGTCTAATCATACGCGTGAGCCAGCTCCAGCTACAACAGTAGTCCAAGTACAAGAATTATAAACCCTATTTTCACATAATTTGATAAGAACTAGTTTGCTAATTGATTATATCTTGGATTTAGACCTTCAAGTATTGACCAAACAATTGATCGAGTAAATATTATCAACACCTAGTGTTTACATCAAAATAATAGACTTAACCTTGTGAATTTAAATGAAAAAATACATACCACTTAACAATGACTAAGTGATAAATGTAAATGTATAGTAAAGGATAGGATGACTTGCATGATTCTCAATCAACATTGATCAAACAGAAGAATGGCCATTTCCATATATAAGTTCCATAATTTGCAAAAAAAATTATAGGAAACTAAGCAATTATTAACTGTAGAAGGTTAAATTTGCTCCAATCATACTAGTACCATATATAGTCACATAAATGCCCATAAAATATACTTCATCCGTTTCCAAAAGAATGACCTAGCTACTCTCATTTTTAGTTTGTTTCAAAAAGAATGACATCTTTCTTTTCTTTTGGCAACATTTTAATTACAACGTACCACATCACATGTTAAAAGCCACAAAATTAAAACTCTATGTGAACTCAAACTAAGTTATTCTTTTCGAGACGGATGGAGTATATAATGATCACCTTCCCTATATATAAAACATGAGCAGTGATCTAGTAATAGGGTAGATATAGAGTATAGAGGACATATGCCACTGTTTATTGAAAGAGCTACTATAGCCATGTCACCTCAATTGTGATATGTCAAAATCAGAATCTCTGAGCTAAAGTGGTTTGAAATGCAAAAAAAGAAAAAAATTCTGACAACTAAACATAAGGCAAGAGAGACAAGTGAAGCACCACAAAAACAATATGAGTAAAACTAGGATATCAAAGGTCCCAATTGCACTCAAAAACCATCTAACCCTCAAGGAGGGCCAAAAAATACATAGTTTTTTTGCTACTATCAATGAATTATTTTCAACAAAATAAGCAAAAATTTCCAAAATCATATAATCAGTCACGGCTTGAATACACAAAGGCAAGAAACTCTTGCTCATTATTTTCATTTCTGACAACTTTTAGTCATATTTTTTGGAGCTCTATGCTCTATTATTATTTGCACCATCCTTAAAATGTTTTTACCTCCTCTTATAGTCCAAAACGAAAATATATTAGTGAGGGTATTTCGTATAATAGATGTGTGTTCAATGCTTATCGTGCCTCATTTTATCGCAACATATGAGAATACAGGAATTGAAGTAGAAAAGGTGATCGATTCAACATCTCTATGAGTGCAAATTAGTTAAACGCAAAATTACTTGTACCAACTCCATAGAAATTGTATTTCATAACATGACCAATTCCATCGTCAGATCTCTCAATAACAATATTTCATTATAACGATCAAGTTCTCTTTGGTGTCCATCTTCATAATATGTAATTACATATTATACGTTTCATTACTAAAAAATCACTATTTTCCGGTTAAATTTTCCATGGAGTAATATTCAGAGGCTATTCTCACATATAGTTTGATTGTATCAGTAAGAAACATACAAAAAACTTAGAAAGTTCGCCACTGTTACTGCGAATCTATTTTCCACCATGCATATTTCTAAGTCAGTTGATTCGATGGGAAATAAATAAAAAAATCATGTTTAATAGCACAAATTTCTTTCTGATTCATGATTCATTTTACTAATAGGTAATAGATATCGAAACAAACAACATCGAGATAATGTTTGACTGACCTTTGCAAAGATTACCTAGTTGCATTTCAATCTTGTTGAGGAACGTTGTTGCTTCATCAAAAGGCCTAGACAGATCGGACTTATACTTCAACAATATATCACAATACGTTTCCTATTTGATTGAACAAAAATAACAAACATATGGTCAAAATTTCAAACAAACTATTCACAGTATATAATTTAATTTAATTTAATTAAGAAAAAAGAAAAGTCAAACAATAAATTCTACAAACAGAAATAAAAAGAGTAACTAACCATAAACTCATCAAGTTCAGGATCAGCTCCTATACATATAGAAGTAGCGTTTGGTTTACGAAAATCAGTTTGTTGCCTTATTTCTTCCAGCAGATTTACTATACCCGCTGGTGCTCCAACCTGTAAAAACAAAATTCCGAAACAGTTTAAGTTATATACACTAACAGTATCAATTATAAGAAAAAAAAAACAATTCAAAATCAACATAAGCTAAAGTTTCCAAAAACCATAAACCCTCTTGCTTATCTGAGAAATGATAATAATAAAAAAAAAATTTAGGTTAAACTTATAAGAAAATCCAAAAAATATATATATAGTTAGATCATAAAAGATTAAATCATGTATCCGCCTCTGATAAGATACTTAACCTTTTGGCAATCAATATAAGCGTTGAGTAGTTTAGGATAATAAGGATGTGAGACGATTTTAGCCTTGATAGCATTTGAACCATCTTCATCATAATCTTCATTATTGTTATTATCATTATTATCATGATGATCCTTTCTGCTACTGCCACTGCCTCCGCCACAATTTCCACCTCTAATTTGATAAATATTATCATTATTTTGAAGAGTCATAGTACTGAAAGAATTAGTTTGTTCCGATGATAATTGAATATCATCGGATCCAAACATCATCGGATTAGAAGTCAAGATGGACGAGTTGGTATAGTTGTGGAAATTGTTGTACTCAGTTTGCATCATCAAATTCTCCGGTGACATCAAAGCTTTATCCTCGT
Organism: Solanum chiquidenum; assembly: GCA_029582725.1. Classification (NCBI taxonomy): domain Eukaryota; kingdom Viridiplantae; phylum Streptophyta; class Magnoliopsida; order Solanales; family Solanaceae; genus Solanum; species Solanum chiquidenum. The sequence continues at coordinate 12,713 of JAJOOS010019565.1, forward strand.
AATCGTCTCTTGTTGAATGAAAACCATACATTTCATCATCCATATATATATCTAAAAAAAACAAAAATACAAAGTAGTGTAAATTACTTAGAAATAATCAAATGAGAAATTTGTTTGATATTTGAAGTGGGTGTTGTGTTTTTTTTTTCTTTTTTAAAAGGGAGAGAAAAAAAAATTAAAGGAGAAGAGGAAAAGAAGGGAAGGTGAAGAGGAAGAGAGGTCCCATTACTTAAAGATAAAATAAAAGAATCTAATATATTTGTAATAAGTCTGCATAAATATAATGGTAGATAGAATATTTATTTATAACTAGATTTATAGTGTGCAAATTAAATAATAATTAAATTATTTAGTCTTTTTTATTTTTTATTTTTTTTAGATGCTTGCAGCTTATAATACTGGGTTAAAAATGTAATAGTAGTATATAATGTAGTAATATACTCTGGTCCTATGGAATCATGATTTGAAATCAGATCCGTTTGAAATTGAAGTTTGTTTGGATATATATTTATTTTTTAAATTTTTATTTTTTTATAAATATAAGAATCTCACAAATAAATTCTTATATAATCTTATCAAATGAATAAACCATAATTCATAAACAAGATATTGAAATATTTTAAGGAATCATATCAATAAATCACATATCTTTTTTTATTACAAACTTTCAAATAAACATAATTATATAAAGATTTACTAATCAACAATAGAAGTAACAAGAGATTTCGACCATTTTCGAGCACCACATATCTTCTTAAATTCTTGTTAATTGTTTAATTTTAGTTAAAATACAAGTGTTAATTTTTTTGCTTAAGGATACAAGTTTTAATTTTTTAGTTATCTGTATTTATTTTATTTTAAATTACATATTGCTTACTTTCTTAATTATATTGAATATAAATTACTTAATTACTTTTAGTTATTTGTCAATAAATTTTTTTATCTACTGATATTTATTTAATTTTAATGTGTTATTTATATAGTTGATTATTTTAATGATTATAATAAATATTAGCTTACTAATCACTTTTGAAATTAAGAAATAAAAAATTAGCTCACTAATATATTATAATCTCTACATAACTAAACTCAGCATAGCTGATACCTATACATACATAACTAATACATGTATAGCTAAACTTTGCATAACAAATATGTGTATAATTAAATTCTGCATAACTATAATACATGTATAACTAAAATCTGCATAACTATTACTATACATGCATAACTCTATTCAGCTACCAAACGATCCCAATTTGTTCCTAGAAGTTTTACACCCCAAAATATAAGGTGGGTCAGATGGGACAAAATATGTAATTATAAATATTTGAATGAATTAATAATAAGTTAAATTAATTTCTTTTTTTACTTTTCATTCGGTGCACAATACTAATATTCAAACCCAACTATGTTGAATTTGTTATGTAGGTCACTTGACTATTTTGGATTCGCCGTGTAGGTCCTCATTCAAAGGAAACCCTTTCTATTAAAGATTTTTTATGCTCAAAATTTAAATTTGACGCCTTTAATTAAGGGAAGAGCAACCTCGTATATCTAATGCACCACATCCTTTTGGTGTAAATATTATTAATGATGATCTGAACTTCAATATTTAAAATCACTAATAAAATATTAAAATACTGCTTTAAAGAGTATTTTTAATCGAAGTATTAGTTTTCAATTACTAATATTGTTGAAGTTTCACAATCTCGTTTTTCCTTCGAATTAAGTTAATGCCCAAGCACAACTTAGAAGTTTTCTCTACGAAGTCGTTAAGTAGTTCCTCTATCCAATCATGGTTAAAAATAGAGGTTTCTTTAATCATGAATCAATGCGATATTAGTATTAATTTTTTTCTCATTAATTTAATTATAATATATGTGTAAATAATCACTGAGCATTTTTAGTAATAAGCTTCAATAAAAAATATTAATTGATTTTAGTGGATTATTAACACGGGTTCACCTTTTCTACTTCAAGCTTCTTATTCCACTGACACTACAACAAAAACAACTTTTAACGGCAATAAATAGACACATTAATAAAAAGTGCTAAAGTCGTTATCAGCATTAGTTAAGTGTCATTAGATTCAATGTCGCTAAAAGCTTTAGGAACATATACAAAGAGTGTTAATTGCTACTAAAAATACATATTTAGCGACAATTGAACTATTGACGTTAATTAATTACCGCTAAAAATCATTTTTTTTGTAGTGTGAGTGCACTCTTCAACATGTGCAGACATCAAAAAATTACTCCCTCCGTTTTATTATAACTGTCATTTTAGCTCAAAGAAATTGACTTAAAATAATTAGACGAAGGATCGTTCAGTGCACATTTATCGTTAGAAATTATCGTGTGTACAGAGATTAAATAAGTAATAGTTATGAAAAATATATATTTTAATTTTCCACACTCTTAACAGTAACACAATTGAGAAGAAAATTTATTTGAATTCAAATCGAGAAAGAGGGGAACAAGTTTAGATGGTGCATTTTGTAAAGAATTATAGCCAATAGGCTCATGAGATAAGATTGCCATTATTAGTACTTTTTCCCATGTATATTATATAATACTTCCTCCGTTTCAGTTTATATCATTTACTTTCAATTTTAATCAGTTCTAAAAAGACTGATATATTTTAGTAATAATTTAATTTTAAAATATTTATTTTATCCTCAGTAAAATAATTTATAGCTACACAAACATCTATCACTTATTTTAGACCACAAATTTCAAATTTTTTTAAACTCCGTATTAAGTCAAACTCACTGTAGCATTACCCAAATTCGATTTTATCGACTTTTTTATTCCTGTTAATTACTCTCTCCATTTCATATTAATTTAATTTTTGAGGTAATTTTTATTTTTCAAATTAACTTAATTGTTCAGTTTTCAAGATTACTTTTAGAGTGTTCTTCCAATTCTTCCAATTTTACCCTTCATTAGTTAGTATTGGAATTAGTGATTAATTAATGTTTTGTTATTTTAATCATAAATTTGACAATAATTAATAAGGATAAAAATGAAAAATGATATTCAATTTATGTTTTAATCTACTTTTTTAAAGAGTGTGAAACACCTCAAAAATTAAATTAATATGGAAGGAACCTTATATTTCGTTTTCACAAGCAACTAAATGTAGTCTTCGAAGAGTCAAAGCCATCTCTTTTAATGGCGAAAATACCCTCCATACCTATCCACCTCTTAATCAATATGCACAATAATTAGACTATCCTCCCATCAAATCCACCTATTCATGTTCAATGGGTAAAGTTTGACATAAAAAAAACTATATTATGAAAGATCGTGGGTTAAAATATATTTCTTGTGCAATTTATATGATTTTTTGTAGTTTGTGTTAGGATTTTGCCCTGATTTTCTTATCATAATTTATGATTTATTTTTTCTTAAAGAAAAGACAAAACATTACCATAAATATTTTTACTTTTCCTGAAAGGAAAATATAATATTCTTTCATATTTGATTTATTCTTTTCTTTTAGGAAAAAGTTTTAGAATAGCTAGTTCTTTTATAGTAGGAAAGGTTTTAGGACTCTATAAATATAGATTTGTTTCTTCTAACATAACAACAATAGAATCCACAATGTAGTCGATTAAGAGTTTTGTTTATGGGGAGATTTTCTCCTAAACATATTTATGTTTTTCAATATTAGTTTTATAATATGTAGGTCGCTTGACCAAACTATATTAATAATATGTTTTTAGTATGCTTTTATTTGTCATCTAATTTATCAGCATATGATTTGCAATTGTAAGCTTTCGCATGACGCCCTAATCACCTTCATAACCCAACAAGTGGTATCAGAGCACATAGTTCAATGATCCAATGGTTCAACAAGATTGAAGAAGGACTCAAGTGGTTTCAAATCAATTTGCAACAAATTTGATGATAATGAAGATTTTTGTCAAGCTACATGTGGAGAAGAAGTTTCAACCATATTTTCAATATTCATGTTGCTGCGATTTTTAAGAATAAATCAAAATATTTTTAACCCATATATTTTAAATTTTATTTTTAACCATAACAAGCAGCAATGATGAAGACTATGTGAAGAACAAAGATTATCATGCAATGAAGAAGACAGATCAAACTTTGTCAAGAAAATCCAGCCAAAATGGTAGATTTGTTAGGGTTTTGCCCTGATTTTCTTATCATAATTTAAGATTTATTTTTTCTTAAAGAAAAAACAAAACATTACCATAAATATTTTTACTTTTCCTGAAAGAAAAATATAATATTATTTTATATTTGGTTTATTCTTTCCTTTTAGGAAAAAGTTTTAGAGTAGCTAGTTCTTTTCTAGTAGAAAAGGTTTTAGGACTCTATAAATATAGGTTTGTTTCTTATAACACAACAACAATAGAATCCACAATGTAGTCGATTAAGAGTTTTGTTTATGGGGAGATTTTCTCCTAAACATATTTATGTTTTTCAATATTAGTTTTATAATATGTAGGTCGCTTGACCAAATTATATTAATAATATATTTTTAATATGCTTTTATTTGTCGTCTAATTTATCAGCATATGATTTGCAATTGTAACCTTCCGCATGACGCCCTAATCACCTTCATAACCCAACAGTTTGTCCACATAAAAAAATATAGATTCATATATTTCTCACTAATATTTTTTTTAAAATTCATAAACTTTATATCAGATCAAATTAATTCATATAAGATAGGACGGGGAGAATATATCCTTATTAGGATGGTGGATATACTTTATAATCGGAAGAAATTGATGTTTATTATTCTATTTATTTAGACATTACAATATTTCGGGATATGGCGGAAGACATTTTGTATTTGATATTCTTATGAGGGGCTCATGATGCCTCGGAGGATGTTTGAATGGACTTATTTTGGGAGTAAGTGTTTTTGACTTTAAATGTCTTATTTTATTTTTAGAGGTATTTGGTAAAGACATAAAGTGCTTTTAGACTTAAAAATTAGTACTATGAAAAAAAAGTTAAATGTTAAAAGTAGATAGTCTTTCGACTTTTAGGTCGTTTAAAAACAAAACTTATCCGAAAACTCCCTTAGTCTTATAGGTATTTTACTTACCGGTGTATCAATACTTAAAATTACAATGTAAGTGAATCACTCAACGACAGTAAAGAACACTAGAATTTATTTGTGACAAAAAAGAAGTTCAGAAAATTCGTTGTTGAAAACTGAGAGGAAACCCCCTCTATTTTAAACAACAAAGGATAGTGTAAACATATATTTATTGTGTCTTATCAGAAAAGTCACAATCTTTTCAAAAAGTCATACCTCTTCAAAAAAGTTACATCCCTTTAGAAGGTCACAATCTCTCGAAAAAATCACAACTTTTCTAAAAAATACAACATTTCATTCTTCATTCACACCTTAAAAAACCCCAACAACAAATACAAAGAACAATCTATAAACTCTCAAGTTCAGGTGAGTTAAAACAAGTAAAAAATAGAAGTGAAATATTCATCAAAGTGTAATGAAACAAAATAACATAAAACAAGTGACAGATGGAGTATATCTTAAACGAAAAAGGGCCAAAAATACCCCTGAAGTATAGGAAAAGGTCTAAAAATACCCTTCATCCATCTTTTGGTCTAAAAATACCCTTCTACTAATCTTTTTGGTCTAAAATTACCCTTCCATCCACCTTTTTGCTCACTTATACCTTTGCAACTAACAACCCTCTTCTTCTTTTTTTAAATACTTATTATGTATCATTTTCTTATTGAATGAAATAAAAATTCACCTCTATTAATTTTCCCCCATAATTTATTCAAATCAAAACAATATATCTTTTCAAGATCCAAAAAATATATTTTTTAAATCTAGTAATTTCTATTTTCTATAGCTTTTTTCCAAAAAAAAATAAATTATTTTAGATAGTTAAAATATTTTTACAAATACTAGTCATGCCACAATTACAAGGACATAATATATTAATATAAATCCTAAAAAAATGTCTAAAAAAAATATGATTTAATTTTTTTGACTAATAATCTTGTCATTCGCGTCATTAGTGATCAAATCTTGGACTGGTGCACCAACTGGAACAAAATTTTTTTAGGATTTATATTAATATATTATGTCCCTGTAATTATGGCATGACTAGTATTTTTAAAATTATTTTATATCTAAAACATTTTATTTTTTTTGGAAAAAAGCTATAGAAAATAGAAATTACTAGATTTAAAAAAATATATTTTTTGGATCTTGAAAAGATATATTGTTTTGATTTGGATAAATTATGGGGAAAAATTAATAAAGGTGAATTTTTATTTCATTCAATAAGAAAATGACACATAATAAGTATTTAAAAAAAGAAGAAGAGGGTTGTTAGTTGCAAGGGTATAAGTGAGCAAAAAGGTGGATGGAAGGGTAATTTTAAAACAAAAAAATGAGTAGAAGGGTATTTTTAGACCAAAAGATGGATGGAGGGTATTTTTAAACATTTTCCTATAAATCAGGGGTATTTTTGACCCAATTCCCAATCTTAAATTATACTTCTTAAGCGTTGTTTAAGTTGTGCCCAATATTTAACAACGATTAATACGATTTGACATATATAGCATATACTGATAAAAAATAAAAATAAAAACTAAATTATTCTTATTTATCTCCTTATTATACGATTAAATGACTATATGAGTTATATATGTGGAACTGAAAAAAAAAATAACATCTCCTCTAATTTTCTAAAGTTGCAAATATTTTGTGATTTAATTTTTCTATTAAAGTAAATCAGAGATCGGTATAACATAAGTTTGAAAAAAAAACGTTCGAATATTAAAAGGTTGGAATACAAAAAATTGAAACATAAAAAGTTGAAAAATATGTTTAAAGAATTAAAATTATTGGCAAATATAGTCTCCTATAAAGAGGAGAAAATTATAGTTGATCAGACAATTCAGATTGTGATATTTATAGGAAAAACTTTGTGGAATAGTAAAAACCGAACCTTGATCACGTTACACCATAACAAAAAAAAAATTAATTAAATAAATATAAGTGCTAAATTTTTATCGGCATTAGTTAATTGTCATTAGATTCAATGTCACTATAGGTTTTAGAAACATTTACAAAGACTTCTAATTACCATTAAAAAGATGTATTTAATAGCAATTAAACTATTATCGTTAATTAATTGGCGCTAAAGATTATTAAATTTTAATGTAGTGTTATAGTTATAAATTTAATCTTCTATGGGATATATTTATTTTTTTTAAAAAAAAAAGATGCATCAGAAGAGAATCGAAGTACTTTAGAGCTACTACATGTATGAATAAAAACTTTATTAATTATCTAATCATTAATCAAGATTCAAGGGATTAAAAGGGGTTACATGTACTTCGTAACTAAAAAGACTAATCCTTCAAATTAGAAGAACATTGCCCCAAAAGGTTAATTTGATAGACTTTTTTCCTTTCTTTTTATTGTAGAGGATTAATTAGTTTTATTCTCTATGGAGTTTGTCAAATTCAAACGGATTAGAGGTCGAGAAATAAAATTCACATTGTTATAAATCCAAATAGATTATTAGGATTTGACCTTAAAATTCAGATGAATCATCACAATTTTTGCTTCAAAATTACTCGAATCAACTCTATATTTTTACATCCAATCTTCCAATACCAATCTCAATAATTTTAATCGTTCGATTTCACCCAAATATTCAAGACTCAATAGTCAATAAAATAGCTCAACAAAAGTTAGTAATGATTTTCGTTCAATTTTCTTCAACCAAATCAATAAGGAAAAAAAATAAGTTCAATCAAATATTATTCACTCAATATTAATCACAAATACATAACAAATCTTTTATTTTATAAAACATATATCTCGTTCTTTTTAATTTTAGTTTTTATTGTGTCTTTTTATATCAGAATTTATATAATTTAAATTTTGAAGTTGTAATGACACGGTCGATCATTTTTGGAAAGTTTCATAAACTTACTATTTTTCCCCTTCCGACCTTGACCTCGAGTCTTTTGTGTTTGATTTTTGAAAGATGGTTTTGAACTTTAAGTGAAAAGTCGAGAATTTGATAAGTTTGTGATTTTGAAAGGCTAAGTTACTTAAAAGTGATTTTTGGAGTCTTTTGGAGTTTCGAGTGTCAGAATGGAATTCCAACGATTCCATTAGTTTCATAATGTGAAATTTGGTCTATGAGAGTTGTCGGTTTTTTATTCGGAGTCTTTAGGAGGATTCGAGGTCCTTCGTTGTGAAATTGAGGAAATTTAACATTTAGATTGACTTTGATCAACATTCGAGGTTCGAATGTTCGGATCAGAATTTCAAGCGTTCAGATGGATTCGAGGGATGATTTTAGCATAGGTGAGGTCTTGGTTGATTTTTGTGAGGTTCCGAACTTGTTTTAGCTTTTTTAGTCGTTCTGTTAGTTTTTTGTGGTTTCAATGGATGTCGGGTCAAGGAGACCTCAGGTTTATTTTTCAACTGTTTCATTGAGTCCGGAACGTTGAGTAGGATCGATTTGCATATCTGATTTGTGTGTACAGGATTTCGAACGAATCTCGATGAACTTTTCGATGTTTTGAGTGTTGTCTGTTTTTCTGATGCCTAAGTTATGTACTTTTTGCTTTTGCGATAAACCTTTTGCTTAACCGACCTTTGTTTAAGCTAAGGTGTGATCACTTAAGCGAAGGCCGAATTTTTTGAAGGGTTCGCTTTAGTGATGGTCGCTTAAGTAGAACCTGGTTCACAAAAGCGAGATCCTCAACTTTTGCGAGCGCTTAAGCGATAAGCGACATCTAAGAAAGATTTTGACCTGTCATTTTTGGGGTTTAAGCCACATTTTTCATTTTTGAGCTTGAAAAATCCTTCGAGGTGATTTGTGAAAGATTTACTTGTGCTAAATCACTTAGGTAAGCTTTATGATCCTAAAACTTCTTTCCCTCTGATTATTAATGGATTTTAACATCAAAATTTGAGATTTTGATTGTTAAATGGCTAGGTTTTTCAAGAACTCAAATTCTAAACTAAAATGGAGATTGTGAGCTGATTTTGATCCCTTTTTCAAAATGATTTTCACAGTCGAGTTTCTAAAGCCCTGAACTTCATTTTCAAGTATTAAATTTTGACTTCAAACTTTTTTTTTTGAAATTGAGTTTTGAGTTTATTGACTCATTTTTCAAGGAAATTGATGTGGGTGTTGTTGTTTTCAAAAAATTATTGTGAATACTTGCTTGTATATAGATTGTGTGACTTCAAAAGTGATTTGGAAGGGGAAGACTCAACTCTTGGAGTAATTAATTGATTGGTTTAAGACAAGTGATTTCTTAAGCTTTGTAATATAGTAGAATTGTCTACTCTTCATTGTATGTGTGTTGGGGAGTAATTGAAAATGAGGTGAAGAGTTTTATTGCTCAACTTGATTAATGTTAATAAACAAAGAAGGGGTAAATGAAAATGCTTCGTGATGATAACTATAACTTATGAATTGCCTAGTTGTGATCCTATTTGATTGATTTGATGAAATGCCTTGATGGCTTCAATTTGGGGTTGAATTACATGACCTGTTGTCTCTTCGTGTGATATGATATTGCTTGTGTACATTGATTGTTGAACACTTTGATGAGACATGTGATGATTATTGATGTCGAGGTCTTTTCCCGCAAGTGCTTGTGATGTTGAGGTCATTTCCGACAAGTGCAATTGATAAAAGTCAATGGAAAAGGATTTCGGCTAGTGATTTGATATAAAGCCAATGAAAAATGGTATAGACTAGTGATTTGATATAAAGACGGTGGAAAATGGTTCCGACTAGTGATTTGATACAAAGCCGATGGAAAATGGTTCCGACTAGTGATTTGATACAAAGCCGATGGAAAATGGTTCCGACTAGTGATTTGATACAAAGCCGATGAAAAATCGTACGACTAGCGATATGATATAAAGCCGATGGGAAATGGTTTCATCGAGAATTGATTTTTGTGTTTTGATGCATTTTGATGCTTATGATTGGCTTATTATTTAATTGTGATTGATGTATTTGATACTTGTGATTTGACTACGTGATACGTGTTGGTTGTTGGCTTGTGACTTTGGACTGTGAATATTGAGCCTTGTGAACTGTATATTGTAGAAATGTTTGGTTGAGCTGATTTTGTGCAGGTTGTAGTTTGAGGAGGTTCAGTTGCGATGAAAATGAGTATTCGATTCTAGCTAGGTTGCGTTGTTTATTAGGTTACTTGCTGGGTACCATGTTGTTGATACTTACTCTTTGCTTCTACACTTGAGCTCGGGCCTGTGTGATCTCCTCCTTCCTCTTCTTCTGATTTCGATGCTTGTTAAGGATTTTGAGTGGTAGCTACTTGTCATCTCGACGGACCCTTTTGTTCCTTTATCTTATGTTTTGTTCTACTTGAGAAACAAAAACATTGAGAATTTTATCTTTTGAATTCTGTTTTTATGTTAGTGGTTTGTACATTTGACAACAAGATTTTGGGGTGTTAATAGAAAGAATAAGTTTTTCGCTTTTATCTTGTTCTTGCTTTATCTTTCCGCATTCTTTTTATTTCATTGGGTTGAGACTGACTTGTCTTGATGGAAATAGACTAGTGTCTTCACATTCATTTTTGGATCGTGAAGAAGCTACATCTGATTCGGTCAATAAGTCTCTACAATATTCTCTTTTGGTTTTCTTTACCGAGATAGATGTATATACATCTTATTGAGATATGTATACTCTAGTTTTTTTTTAAAAAAAGAAGAGATTATTCTCAAAACTTAAATAATTGCAATAATGATTTTGACTGTTTTATAATGGCCAACAGGATTGATTCCCATTTTATCATTCTTTTGCTTAATTTGGACAATACAGCAGTTTAGTTTTGAGGCTTAAAATGGGAAATATTAGGTAATCCTAATATTTAATTGATAGAGATAAGTGAATGAAGATTTATGGTATGTATATGTCACTTTCCTAGAAGACTGTTTGTTTCGATTAATTAATGGTAACTTCTTGTCTTTTAGCTTTTTTTAAGCACAATCAACGTATTCAAATTTAAAGGATATAACCATCCCAATCTAGTAATATACTTTTTTGGGTGGAGTAGGAGGAACTTAATAACTAAAATATTTTAAGTAAAAGGTAACTCAAATTTGATAGAGTTTAAATGTTATATCCCTCAATAGCTTAATTAAAATACAATTCAAACTAATTCATCTAAAAGTTTTGATCGATTAGAAAATCTATGTAGCTCAAATTGGTACAATAGAAAAGAGTCCGGAGCCTAAAGGGCAAAAAAAAATTGTCAAAAATTCCAAAAGGGCACATCACTTTTTTTTTTAACCAAAAGGGCAAAATCGCTGCTGACGCAGCGATTTTCCTCTGACAAAATCGCTGCCCAAGCAGCGATTTCGTCTAAAAACTTTTTTTTTTTTTATGGCGATTTTGTAAAAAAAAAAATTATTTTTCTTTTATTAAAAATCGCTGCGATTTTGTAATATTTTTAATTAAAAATCGCTACTTTTTTCTTTAAAAAAACTAAAACGGCAAATAAAAAAAAAATTAACCAAAAGGGCTTCTAACAAAACAAAAATAAAAATCGTTGTTTATTTTCT